>VWYP01001553.1:216197-239318 GCA_013400435.1 Pycnonotus jocosus | reverse complement strand
CCCGCTCCGCGCCCAGCCCCTGCACCCCGCCAGCCCGCCCGCCGCGCCCGGGGATGCCGCCCGCGGGCGCTAACGCCGCTCTCCGCTCTGCAGACGGACGGTCCGGAGCGCCGGGGATAAGTCACTCGGCCAAGGTGACTTCGCAGCCGAGCCCCTGCTCCGAAGTCCCGGCTCCAGCCCCTGCCCTGCCCGCACCGGCGCTCCCGTCGCCAGCGCTTCTCCTGCGAGCACTGCGGCTGCACCCCGCTTTGCCCCGCTCCTGCGCTGCCCGGCCAGCGGGGACCGCGCTGCCTGCCTGCCCGGGACCGGGGGATGGCCGCGGGGAGGCCATGCACTGCTTCAGCGCCAGCACGCCCGCCGACAGGTCATTGTCTTACGGTTCATTCGGTACAACCACCGAGCATCCGCATGTGCTTGTCCCTGGCGCGGGGACCGACCCGCGCTGCAGGGCCGCTGCTTGGAGCATGATGCCCAGCCCTGTGCGCAGGGATCCCCCGCCACGGCGGGCAGGGAGGGGCTGGCAGCCCTTCCCTCCCCACCGCACAGCCGGGGCAGGCTCCAGCCACCCGCATCAGCCTCACGCACCCGCTGCACTCCTGCTCCCGTGGGTCATCCCCGTGTCAGCCCCGCACCCAGGGCTGGCTGTGCAGCGCTTGCTGCTGGGGCACTCCCGTGGGACGCGTTTTAGAGGGCAAAGTTCTTAAGTTAAAGGATGCTGGAGACACACAAAAAGCATGTAAGTACCTGACTCCCTGCAAGATTTGGGTGCCAGCAACTGAGCTGGCACTGGGGTGGTAGGAGAGACTCGGAGATGCTTGAGACCACTCGGGGCTCTGGGGTCCAGGGCGTGGAGGTGGCAACCTGGTCCCACAGTCACTCAGGTGGGCTGGGAGCTGGAGAGAGCGGTGGGCAGGGGAGTGCAGGCCGGGTCTCTGTGTGTCTCTGAGTTTTGGGGATGCCGTGCTCCGCAGGGAGCGGCAGCGGGCTCCTGGCTGCCCCACGGAGCAGCGGCACGGCCCCTGTGCTAGGAGAGGTGAGGGCCGTGTGTCCTGTCCCGGAGCACACCGCACCTGGCCTCGGGCTGCCCGAGGAGCTGCTCTCTGCGAGCCCCGCTGGAGAGGAGCCCGGCCAGCCTGCCAGGCATGGCTTGCTGCCTGCGCCAGGATGTCACGCTGACTTTTACGGGCGGTGAAAGTTTTTCTACAGTAGCTTTCCCACAGATGGCAGGCCGGGGTGAGCAGCACGGCGCTCAGCGAGCCCCCGCACTGTGAGGGGCTCTCCCTCTGCAGGAGCAAAGCACAGGCAGCCAAGGCTGTGGCAGGAGTGGCTGCTCCCCCGGGCTGCCTCTTGGGAAACGCTGGAGGCATGGGAGGGAGCCTGGAGCCCCCAGGGGAATGGCCCTGAAGGTTGGGGGTCTGGTGGTGCAAAGTGCAGCCGCTTTGGGAGGGGATGGAAAGGCAGCGCTGGGAGCTGCTGTGTGGCAGGTTCAGGCAGTGCTCCCCCAGTGTTTTCCTCGGTGCTTTATTTAGTGGTAACGTATCAATTTTGCCTTCCTGCGAGCACAGGAAGACAGGAACAAGGTCAGCCTCGATTTACCCCACACACTCAATTCAGATTACACTCTGAGGGTGGCAGACAGGCTTTAAAGTGTTACAAGCTGCAAGGAATCATCTTTCCTGTGAGTGAGTGTCCGCTTGCAGCATGCTGCAGGCTCAGCCGTACCTGCAGAGCCAGGCATCCCTCTGCCAACTCCTGCTCCAGGGGGACAGCTCCTGTCCCCTGGGACACTCCTGCCTGTGAAGTCCCCTCTGTAGCACCTCCAGGGCTGCTCTAGGAGCCTGACAGTGCAGGAGATTCCATCTGCCAGGAACCACTCCCTGACGTTAGCTCCGGCCTCTCGAGCAAAATGAGGAGTGCTTCTGTGTAAAGTTAAATAACTCCTCGCCTGCAGTGCTTGCAATGCAGCACTGCAGCAGGGCCCGGAGCCCAGGATGCAGGGCTCTCAGGCTTGGCTCCGGCTGCGACGTGCCTGGGGAGTTGTTAGCACCGGCTTGTGTGGGAGAATAAATCAGCAGCTGAGGCGGCTGCAGAGAGAGGCGAGCCCCGGGCTGAGGGCAGTGTGTCTGAGTTAAGGTGTTGGGGCAGCTGGGGACCGGCTTGCAGCCATGGGAGAAGCTGTGTGCCCTGCAGTTTGTGACCAGGGAAGGCTCTGCAGGGGTGGCTGAGGTCTGGGAAAGGGGAGGACAGTGCTTTGCTGGGCTGTGTCACATCTCAGCCATGCCACGTCACACACACGGGACACGGCCGTGCTGGGATGGGCATGGGGAGCAGGGCTGCTCCTCTGGCCACAACCAGAGCATCCTTGTGCTCCCAGAAAAGATCTGTGGGGTCAGCAGTGGCCCAGCCCAGCTCAGAGCCAGTCCCTGCACCCCAGGAGTGTTCAGCTGCTGCTGAGCTCCTACCTGCTCCTCTCCCCCTGCTCACGGGGAGGCGAGGAGCAGGAGGAGAGCTGCACCCTGCAGTTTGAAGGTCATCTGGCAGCTCCAGAGGGAGCCTCTCACTGCTGGGCGTGAGGGGGCTGCTCCGGAGGGCCGGGCAGGGCAGCGGGAGGGCCAGCGGGTGGCAGGCGGCCAGGACAGCCATGCTAATTACTGCTCCAGCTCCCGCCTGAAGAACAGAGCTCTGCTTCGCCTCGGCTTTTTTTCCTCCCCCTTTAAGGTCTAGCTGGAGGCCTGTGGATAAC
This sequence comes from Pycnonotus jocosus, assembly GCA_013400435.1. Taxonomy (NCBI): domain Eukaryota; kingdom Metazoa; phylum Chordata; class Aves; order Passeriformes; family Pycnonotidae; genus Pycnonotus; species Pycnonotus jocosus. The sequence continues at coordinate 236,575 of VWYP01001553.1, read as the reverse complement.
ATGCAAATCAGGGCTCTCATTTGCACGCTTCATTCGTGGGGATATTCTGGTCCCCTTTGAACCCTCGCTGTTTCTGTGGGTGACCCAGCGCCAGCTCCTGCAGGAGCAGCTCCCCTCTGTCACCGAGCCCTGCTGGGAGCCTGTGCTCCTGCCATGGCACCCTGGTGTGTCAAAGGGGACGAGGGGTGACAAAGCCTTGGCCTCACTCTCTCCTGCCCTCTCCCTGCCAGGTTTGCACATCTTCGCCGTGGCCTTGGCTTTGGAGGTGTCAGTGGGGAAGACCAACACGGTGATGGCTCTGAATAACTCCAATGTCCTGCTGCCCTGCGTCTTCACCACCTGCATGGGCTTCCAGGACCTGGTCTTCACATGGTATTTCAACTCGACAGAGATGGTGGGTGGCTCTCTGGGCTCTGCCTCTGCTCTCCTGGCAGGTCCTGTTGTGCTTCCCCACTGCAGTCCTCGCAGTTCCCTTTCTCCTCCTTCTCTCTGAGTGTCACCAGCCCCGGGAGGGACAAGAGGGAGTGACCCAAATACCCCAGGACATCGTGCTTTTGGCACAAAGCTCTTCTAGATTCGCTGCTGCCCACAGGCTCATTTGTTTTCATAAATTGGCTGTTCAGGTGCAGATCTGCACTTAGGGCAAAATACGGTTCATTTCTTCTTTTGCTTACTTTGAGATATGAAAGGTTCTGTCTAGATTTGCTTCCTGCTGGGAATGTTTGGCTCCTCAATTCCTCAGCAGGAGGGCTGGTTTGGAGCAGACCTGGCCAGCAAAGGACCCCATTTTCCCTGGGGATCTCCCGTTTTTTGCATGGTCTGTTCATTTCCTTCAGGGCAGGTCAGATCTGCTGCTCCCCAGCAGGATGTGCATCGGTTCCTCTCCACAGCCATTCCTGCTTTATTGGGGTGTGATGGGACATTCAATGGGGTGATCTGTGTGTGCAGAGCTAAGTCTGGGCACCACCAGGAGAATGTGAGCCCTTCCCTCACCCAGCTGATCCTGCCCCCCGCTGCCTCTGCAGATTTACCAGGGCAAGATAAAGAACAAAGCCACGGAGCCCACGCCCATCTGGCACAACCCGCGGGTGGAGTTTGTCGGCTCCACCACCAAGAAGGACAACAACATCTCCATCGTGCTGAACGGCGTGGAGTTCAGCGATGCCGGCAAGTACACCTGCCACGTCAAGAACCCCAAGGAGAAGAACGCCCAGCACAGTGCCACCATCTTCCTCACCGTGGTGCACAAGAGTGAGTGCTGGCCAGGGCGCTGGGGTGACACTGGGGTGGCGCTGGTGTGGCACTGGGATGGTGGGACCATGCCAACACACAGTGACAAGATCCTTGGTTGGCTGTTGAGGTGGTGCATGGAGGTGGCTGACACTCCTGGAAGGGGATGGAGGGGATGGAGTTTATGGGGTTTTGGATTTTTGGGGGTGGGATGTGCAGCTGGGAGCTCCTCACTCCCCTCCCAAACCCCCTGAGCACCTCCTCTCCCGCAGTGGTGGAGACAGACAACACCGTGACCCTCATCATCGTGGGCGTGGTGGGGGGGCTCATCGGCCTCCTCATCCTCTTCATGCTCATCAAGAGGGTGGTCCTGTTCATCATCAAGAAGACCCAGGACGGGAAGTGAGTGCGGGGGTGCTGCCGGGGGGTCGCGGTGGGCGGGCCCGGGGTCGGGGGGGTGCTGCCAGCTGCCCGTGTGCTCTCCCCGCGCAGGAAGGAGTGTCTGGTGAGTTCATCAGGGAACGACAACACCGAGAACGGCCTGGCCGGCTCCAAGGCAGAACAAAAAGCACCACCAAAGGCATGAACGAAGCAGCGGCGCCCCGCGCCCGCCCCGCCCCGCTGCGGGAGCCCGGGCACGGGACGAGCCTTCTTCCCCTTTTGTTTTCTTTCGGAACTGCCAGCGCTTGAGACATGTTTCTATTACACACGTGCCTGCAACCTGCACTGCTTCTCGGACAAGGCTGCGGCTGCCGGGGGGACTGGGAGCTTCTCGCGGACTCGGACTGGGAGGCTGCTGGGGCAGAGGGAGCCGCCGGCTCCTCTCTGGGTGAGAGGAGGCAGAGCAGGGTCCAGGTGATGGCACCGGGGGTCCCGGCGTGCCCGGAGGGTGGAGGTGGGGTGGCACGCTGGGTGCTGGCGCTGCTGAGCTGCCTGCTGCACCCAGAGGGTTTCTGGAGCAGAGGGATGCTCAGAGCTGGCTGTGCAGATGGAGTGGAGCAGGAGGACGGCAGGAAGCAGGGCTGTGATAAGCACACTGGCGAATCAAATCAGTGACAGGCCCCTGGCTGTGCCTCGGTCCCCCCCACAGCAGGGCTGGGGGCCTGGCCGTGTCCCAGGGTCACTGCTGGCCCGTGATGGGGTGAGGTGCTGCATTTCACCCTGGTTTTATCCATCCCTGGGAGCAGGGGGGCTCCTCCCCGGGCAGCCATCCCGGGCTTTGTGCTGCCCCCTCCCCTCTCTCTCTCTCTGGAGCTCGGCACTCAGAGCAGCGATGCTTTTCATGCCGGTGCCAAGGCTGAACTCGTTACGTGGATGTTTTTGTGCGAGATTCCAGGGGGAAAGCAGCCAATTGCATTTCCCTTTCGCCGTGGAGTCCATGGCCATGCAGGGAGGGAGCACAGCTGAGCCCCAGCGAGGGGAGCAGGGCCAGGGCTGTGCCCCCGGCCCGCTGGGCAACCCTGGGCAAGTTGCTCTGCCTCTCCATGCCTCAGTTTCCCCATCTGTAAAATGGGGACAATAATACTGCTCTACCTCACAGGGTGGGGGTGAGGTTTCCTGGGCAATGATGGTGGAATGCTCTGGGGTGAGGGGTGCCACAGAAAACCAGCAGGCCTTTGTGAGTGGACTCACAATGATGTGAGACACGAAATGAGTGAGCTACAGCTGAGGTTGAAAATTTCCTTTAAAATTTGTAATTTGTTCCCTATTTCTCCAGTTTTGGGGTGTCTGACAGTGAAGGTGCAGGACTGGCAGCTCCCCTGTCCCCACAGTAAATTGGGACTCACAGCTGAGCCATGGCTTTGCTGTGGGGGCTTGTGCCCTGGCAGAGGTGCTGGATTTGGGGAGGATTTGGGGGCCAAGGTGAACAAGGAGAGGCTGGGTGCTACTTTCTCTGGAGATGCTGGTGCACAGCAGGCTGGTGACCCCAGGCTGGGCTCAGGGACACCCAGTGGAGCAGGGCCGTGTGCTCAGGACAGGGGACAGGTACTGGACCTGGCCCCAGGCAGGTTCCCTTGGCTGTTGATGGGACAGGCAGGTGGGAGTCAGGACCTCGATCTTCTCACTGAGGGTCTGTGAGACCCTCAGGCCAATCCCTTGACCTCTCTGTGCTTCAGTGTCCCCATCTGCAAGCTGGGGACAGCGAGTTTGAGCTACCTCCCAGGAGGTGTGAGGTGCCCTGCCCGGCTCTGCCACAGTCCCGGGGTGCCAGGTGTGACACTCCAGCGCCACCTGCGAGCCCCCGGCAGGAGGCTGAGACCTCCCAGTCACCCCGAGAGACCCCCGGCCCGCCCTTGGAGGAGCCCTCCCGCCATGGGGAGGGACAGCGAGGCGAGGAAGGGAGTTTTTTAAAGAACTATTTTTAGCTGCCCTAACCTGTTGGCCTTTTCTAGCCGGCGTGTGGACGCGGCTCCACCTCCCGCCGGATATGCAATGCTGCACTATGCATGGATTACTCCTCCGGCTTGACGGGGAAAGCCGTCAGCAATTTTAGGAATATAACTCCGTGTGCTCCAGGGGAGCGAGCTGCCTTGAGGGGTTGTGCCAGCCCCGGCGGGGTCCCTGCTGTCACCGGGGCTTTGAGGGGGGGTTCAGAGGATTTCTGGGGTCCCCCCGGGTGTGTGTGCGAGCAGATGTGGAGCTGCGCGGGAGGAACCTGCGTGTAAGCACAGGGGGGGTGTGCGCCGGGCTGTGCCATGACTTACAGCACATCTTTGCACTGTAGAGGTTTAGTTAGCTTTGCCTTGAATGAAATAAAGTTTACGTTTACTAGAGAAACTCGCCGTGCTTTGGGGTTGCTGTGGGTGTCTGTTTAGGTCTGGGGAACAGGGGAATGGGCAAAAATAACCCCGTGAGGAAGCAGGACAGAGGTTCGGGAGGCTGTGTGAAAAAACTAATTATTTTCTTTAATGGGAATAGGGCAACACTCTAGAGCACAAACATAATTTCTCTCTGTACAACAGGAATGAGCTGACAGCAGCTTGGCCCCCCAGGAGCCATCCTGCCACAGCGGGGTCAGCACAGGGCAATAAATTAATCTTTCTCCGGAAGGGAGCTCGAGCCAGGGAGATTCCTTCACGGAGTCGGTGGCCGTCACTCCGAGTCACCCTTTGCCTCCTTGGCTGGGCTCTGGCACCCTAAATCACAGCTGCCAGCGAGGGTTTGGGAGCCTCTGCTCGCCTTCCGTGGCTGGAGATCCATGTCCGTGTTGCTGCCAGAGCAAGGGCAGAGAGATGGGAAGGGAGGCTCAGGCGAGGAGGGACCTGTTCCGGCAGGTCTCAGAGCTCCGACTGCCGGGACAGAGAGGCACAGAAGGAATTCAAAGCTCTGAGAGGACAGCCAAAAGCAAGAGGAAAGCGGCTGTGTCCTTAAGCCGCCTGTCCCCTCGGGCAGAGCAGCACTGACCCTGCGCACGGCGTAGATCCAGTCCAGGTAAGCACGGACGCTGGTGTAGACTCCGGGTGTGCTGGGGGTCCCGCAGCCCTGGCCCCAGCTGACAATGCCCACGACCTGCCAGTGCCCCCCCGAGTACAGGAGGGGCCCGCCGCTGTCCCCCTGTGAAGGACAGACCCGCAGGATGGCCCCACAGAGTGACGGTGCAGCAGCCAGCCCCAAAAGAGCTCTTCCCTCAAAGGAGCCGTGTCACGGATGGGTACGGACCCGCCCAGCCCCGCGTCCAGCCCAGACCCGCACCTGGCAGGTGTCCACTCCGCCCTGGGGCAGGCCGGCACACAGCATCCTGTCGGTGACATCGCCGTGGTAGGCGGCCAGGTTGCAGCTCTGCTCGTCGATGAGCTCCACCTCAGCCTGCTGCAGGCGCTCCGACAGCTTCCCTGGGTGACACACGGCCTCTCAGGGGGAGCCGGGCCGAGGAGGGAGCCCTCCAGCCCCCCTCCTCCTGCCAGCAGTGCTGGGGGCTCTGCCGTGTCCCTGTCACCCCCGCGCTGTGCCACTCACCGTGCTCCTCCGTGTAGCCCCAGCCGATCACCCACAGGGGTGTGCCCGGCACAAGCTCCTCATCAAAATAGGGCAGGCAGATGGGCTTGGTGCTGTCTGGAAAGGAGATGTGAGGGAGTTCAGACTGGCAGGGGACAGCCACCAGCTGGGCACCCCGAGCACTCCCTGCTCCAGCACGCGGTGCCCATGGAACGCTGCCACGCCGGGCATCACCCTCCCAGCCCAATGCTCAGCGCCATCAGGGGACACTTGTGACTCCTGCCCCGAGCAGGCTCACCTGAGTCCCGCACGGGGGAGCGCAGCTTCACCAGGGCGATGTCATTGTCCTTGGGGGACGCAGGTGTCACCTCCGCCAGGAACACCTTCTCCACGGCGAGGGTGGCAGCGCCCGACAGGAGGTCGGAGCCGGCCTTCACCCGCCAGCTCTGGATGATGGGGTTGTTCCTGTGCACAGACAGCGCTGTCACCGCTTGTCCCCCCTCGCGGGGACAGGCACAGAGCCCTGTGCGAGCTGCTAATTACAGGACAATTAAGCAGCAGCAGCGAGGAGGAGATGCCCACTCACTTGAAGCAGTGCGCGGCCGTCAGCACCCAGCCGGGCGCGATGATGCTGCCCCCGCAGATGTGCTCCTTCCTGTACTGCAGGCTGACCTGCCAGGGCCACGTCTCGATGGCGGCCGGGCTGCCCCCCAGCACCCGCGGGGTCCTCACGCTCTGCCCGCAGTCTGTGAGGGGACACCTCGGCTGGCACGGGGGGACAGAGCCAAAGGAGGCTCACAGGGACAGCAGCGTGTGCCTTGTCCCCACAGCGCTGCTGTCACCCCGCTGCCTCGCTTGTCTGCTCCCCAGGCTTGCTGGAGGGGGTCCAGCCATCCCCTGCCTGCTCCAGCTCCCCCCCGGAGTAATTAGTTTAATCAGGGTAATTCGCGTGATTGGGTTTACTTCGGTAAAATTAAACCCATGCAGTCATCTGGGCAAGCCTCCCTTAGGGGTTTCATTTCTTGTGCTTGGCTTAACGAGGCTAGCAGTAATTAAATCCACCTTTCCTCGTGGACACGGTGCGAAATGGGCTTGGGATGGAGCCACACTCCCACGGGACCGTGCCAGGAGCAAGGAGCAGGAGCAGGGCGAGGCCCCAGTGCCCACAAGGTGCAGCCACCACCGTGGTACTTACTGGAACAAAAGAGTGACACAACCAACCCCGAGAGGCACTTCCTGCAAGAGGGAGGAAAAGAGCTGGATTTGGCTCCTCTGCCGGGCACCACAGGCTCCTCCTGCTCGGGCTCCACACAATCTCCACTCACCTGCCTGGCTCAAGCACCTGGAGGCTCCCGTTGCTCAGTGCAACCTCCCGGGGAGGCAGCGGCTGCCCCGTGCTCACCTCCACGCCCTGGAAAGTTGGGGTGCTGGAAGACACAGGGGGGACACGGCTTCAGGTGAGGGGGAGGACAGGCACTGGTGCCTCAGCACCTCGGGAGCCTGGATGCCATCGGGAAAAGGGACAGGGATGCCAAAGTGGGGATGTCACAGCCCTGGAGGGCCGGGACACTGAGGCCAGGAACAGGAGCAGCTGAAGGAGGGGAGAGTGTTCCCTGCTGTGCAGAGGAGCGAGCAGCTGGCTCTGGTAGAGCTCAGAGGGGTCCTTGCTGTTGTGACATTTGGGACCTGTGTTCAAAGCCTCAATCGCTGACTTTTTGTGGCTGGAAAATGCCAGGTTTGACTCAGTCTGGGCTCCTACAGTGGCTCAAACACCAGAACCCACCTTAAAAGGGAAGTGCAGGGCTCTGAGCTGCACTCTCTCCACAGGTGAGCTGTGTTGGCAGGGAGACCCTGGGCTGCTCTGGGGAGGGCAGGGCTGCAGGGCAGGGGGATGGAGGCAGAGCAGGAGCAGGGCAGGGTGCCCGTGGGCTGTGACAGAGCAGGGCACAGCACTCTGCTCTCATGGGAGGCTGCCAGGGCTCCAAGCCAGCTCCTGGGGACTCACAGAGTGCTCTGCATGCTGGGGGTGGACTGGAACCAGTAGTGCCGAGCTCTGAGTGCTTCACAGACGAGCAGAGCCCCTCTCCAGAGGAGCTTTGCAGGCAGAGGGAAGGGGAAGCAGGGGAAGCAGCCAGGTACCTGCTGTAGCCCATCTGCTCACAGGCAGCTCTGGCCAGCTCCAGGGTGAAGTGGTCATGGCACGCACAGGACCAGGCTCCAGTGTGGCTGTTGAGCACCTGCAGGATGGATCTGTCTTTGGAAACACGGGCTGGAGGCACACACAAAGTCAGCTTTGGCTCAGGGTGGCCGCAGCAGCCCAGCCCCTGGAGCTCTAGAGGGGTGTCCCGCACTCACCCCTGGCTGGTGGCCCCTCAGGGACCCACTGGGGACAGTTGGCCTCGTCCTCTCCCTGCAGACAGTCCAGCTGCCCGTCACACACCCTCTTCAGTGGCACCAGCTTCAGGGGCTGCTTGCAGAACAGGTAGTGGTAGTCCAGGTAAATCTTCACTGCAAGGAGAGCGGGGTCAGTGCACGGCTCCAGCTCCTGGGTGGGCTCAGGGCTGGCACAGGGGGATCAGCAAGGAGCTGGGTCTGTGTTTGCTGAGCTGAGGCCATGGGAAAGGAGGGGAACAGAGATCAGGGGCTGTACCCAGGAACCCGATGGCGACCAGGCAGGCGAGGGTGAGCACCACGGCCAGGACGAGGATCCCGACCCTCTTGAAGGACCCCGGTGCCCTGGAGGATTTGGGTCTCATGGAGGGACCTGCAACACAGAGGAGGATGGCCCTGCATGGCAGGGCTCAGCCTGGCACCCTCAGCTCTCCCAGCTCCCACCGGTGTTACCTCTGCCATTGAGCCGCTCCGACGCCGAGTCCTGCAAACCAGAGAGGAAAACCAGTTAGGAACTGGAACTGCAGGCAAAAAGCAGCTGGAAGGTGGGAGGGCCAGTTGTAGTGAGGGTGGCTGACCCCGTGGTGTGCTCACAGCCCAGGGAGGGCTGCAGGGATGAGCAGGGAAACTGCCCTGACCTTCACCTGAGGTGGCCTTAGAGCTGCTGGGAATGGGGGTGGCAGGTCCTGTCGTGACAACGCCCGGCTCTGCGGTCACACAGGGTCACCTGCCGCCTTGTTCCCATAGACACCACCTGTGCAATTCCAGTAACTGCCTCTCCACGGTGTAGTTACTGTCATTAACGCACCAGAGGCTTAAAAATGTCACAGGTGTTGCAAAAGAGGCTCTTTCCGATGTGCGGAGAAACCCTGAGTCAAAATACACACGCCCGAGGGGCTGCGGCGCACGGGCATGTCACGACGAGGGGCTGTGTCTTCAGTCGGGTCAGAAGGGGGCTGGCACAGCCCTGGTGCTCCCCACCGCGCTGCAGGAGCACCGGAGGAACCAGCCCGAGCCAGGGGAACCAGCACTCCCAGGGCGGGGAGCGAGGGAGGGCTGTGCCGCTGCTAAGACACGGGATAAACACAGCCAGGGCTGGAGCGGGCATGACTCAGGCATCGATCCGCTTGAGCTGCTCCAAATGATCCCGCTGTAACCATTCCTTGTACGAGAAACCCCCGGCCAGGGGAGGGCAGGCGCTGTCAGCCCGTGCTCGGTGTTGGGCTGAAGCTGAGAGCCCCTTTGGGAGGGTTCAGGTGGGCACCGGAGGGGTCTGATCCGTGTTTTCCAGCCGTGGTTGTGCCGTGCCACAGAGCAGCCCTTTGGAAAGGTGCTGCTGCTCCACTGAGCCTGGTCCTTTCCGTGTCCTGCCAGCCCCAGCAAGTTCTCCTCTTGCTGCTGCTTCTGCTACCACAGGTAAGATGAGATTTTTGCATGGACTGAGGTAAGGAAGGTTTGATAAACCCACTGGGATAAACCCACTGGGATAAACCCACAGACCCAGGTGCACAATGCAGGAGGGTCTGGGCTTTGGAAACCTTTGCTCCAAGTGCTGAACTGAAGAGCAGCACAGGTCTGGAGGTGCCAATGAGAGCAGAGGTCCCTGTGCCATCCCAGAGCTCACAGGCTGGGCCTTGGCAGAGCAATGTGGGGGCACTGGGGATGTGGCACAGCTGAAAGGGGGCTGTGTGCCAAGCTCAGGGGAGAGGTGAGCCCTCCCTGCCAGGGTCCCTGTGCCAGGGCATGTTTAGCCATGCTCACACGCTCTTCCAGCAGGGTTTTACAGCAAGTGCCAAGCCATTATCCCTGGGTTAGCTCACAAAGGCAGGTTGGCCTCATGAGCCAGGAAGTGTTGCCTCCCTGTCGTGTCCCTGCAGCACGGCTGGGGCTGCCAGTTGTGGGAACAAGAGGTGACCTGTGCAGGGGAGGACTGGATCCTGCCTGGTGCCTGTGGCTGTGTCCCAGCATGTTGGTGTCTGGCTCTTGGAGGAAATGCCAAAGGCTCAGCTGGCACCTGTGCCAAGTGCTGGCAGCTCGTGCCAAATCCCCCACCCTGGAAGGGCTCTGCTCAGCTCCTGGGGTGCAGAGCCTGCTTCCTGCTGGCAGGGAGCTGCTGGGAGCAGGAGGGTGGGATGGGAAGGGGAATTTGGGTCCTGCATCTCCCACCCTGGCTCCCTTCCTGAGCCACTTCTCTGCGGAGAAGGGAAGGACTCCCGCAGGACTGGGAGTTTTGTAACCAACATCTGCCAGCACAGGCAGCCCAGGGCACGTGGGGCCGGTCCTTCCTCATGCTGACCTCCTGTGTCACCCTGGGCCTGGATAATGGGATCCTAACGGTTCCCTGCAGGAACGGTCCCAGTCGGGATGGATCCTGCAGGCTCCACTGCAGCAGTGGGTGTCCCCTCTGTCCCCACACTGCCCATGCTTGTCCCCATCATGTCATCCACTGCTGGGCTCCTTTCCACGACACCAGGTCTGGTGTGGATGCAGATGAGATGGGTGATTATTGGATTTTGGGACAGTTTTTTTGCGTTTTCTTCAGTCCATGCACCTCTTCTGTTTCAAAGGCATTCAGAGCTTGGAGCTGCCTCCCCATGACTCCTCTCAAACCCACACTAGGAGCAAGAGCTGCACTGGTTAAATCCAAAGCAGGGCGAGGGCTGTGCCCTCTCCTGTGTGGAGCGGAGGCAGAATTTCCTGCAGGACTCAATGCTACCGTAACTAATTGAGCTCCCTTGCTGTGTTCTCCTCGGAGCACTTAAAGCCACCACGGCCACCCCAGGCTCCAGCTGTGCCAGTGCCAGCCCAAGAGCCGTGGAGTTCTGAACATCTTCACCCTGTTCCACAGGGAATCCGTGCTGGGGGGCTGCAGGCTGTGCTGAGCTGGGCTTTGTCCCTCCCTCAGGAGCAGCTGGGATGTTCCTTCACCAAACCAGACTTCACAGCATGATCAGATCCCGAGGGTGGCTCCTTGGCTGCGGGGATTTAACCCGTGGGTGTGTGTAGACATTGCAGGGAGGGAGCTCCCCACCCTGCAGGGGTTGATGTCCCCATGTGCTGCTGGTGGAGGGTTTGCAGTGCCAGGTGAGCTTGGTCGTCCGTGTCTGCCCTCCTGGGGAAGTGTCTCCCTCCCAGGGAGGGCCTGCATGCCAGGCTGGGGTTTGGTGGCCGTGGCTTTTCTTGCAGGTGTGTCCCCTGTGCTGAGCAGAGGGACTGGCAGTGCTGCGGTGGGAGCTGTGCTGGGGGCTGGAGGGCCTGGCTCTCACCCAGGTGATGCCAGGAGTGAGAAATGACCCTTCAGAAGATCCTGTTCCCCTTGGCATGGGGGGCACTGCCTTGCTTGTCGGCTCCCCGGGCCAGGAGAGGGAAAGGCAGCTCCAGAAATGTGGGAGTGAGAGCTCCCGGGGGTACCCAAGCATGATATCCAGCCACGGAGGGGTGTGAGGAACCGGGAAAAACTTCCCTTGGCTGCTGCCAGGGCCAGGGAGCAGCAGCTCCTCGTGCCTGGGCTGCCCCATCCCCTCAGAACCGCTCCGGGCCAGGAGTGCAGCCAGGTGCGGGGTGTGCGGGGGGCTGGTGCCCATCCCGGGCAGGGGGCTGGGGCAGTGACTCACCATGTCCGTGCAGCTCCGGCGCGGCCCCTCCGCCTGTGGAAACCCGGCAAATGTCCCCGGTGCGGGACACGGGAGGGCTGCGGCTGCCCCGATGCCCTGGAGGCGGCCGGCGATGCTCCCGCACGCTGTGCCTGTGCTCGGTGCCCACACCGTGCTGGCTCTGGGGCAGGACCGCCCCGGCCCTCCTTAAAACCCACAAGGGGAGTTGTGAAACAGGAATTGTGGTTTATATTGTAATACAACACCTGTCTATCAGCAGCACCGCCACCTGCGGTAATCTCCCGAGCATCTTCCACCGGGGGTGACTCACCTGCGGGGCTGCTGTCACCAAATAGCTTATCAGAGGTGAACGGACTGATTTTTCCTGCTCCTCCTGATGATAAGAGCACCCAGTGCCATCCCGCTCTTTGTCCGGCCCTTCCGCGTTGCGCGGGGTTGTTGTCAGGCCGAGGTTTGAGTAGGTGGAGGAGGAAAGGAGGAGAGTTTGTGCTCCCGGGTCACTCGGTCTGTGTGTCCCCGCCAGCCCCGGGTCACGGCTGGCACTGCAGGGGGAAGTTAAAGGGAAGGCCAGTGGGTGCCCAGGGAAGGGTACCCCAGGTTACCCCATGGGGTGACCTCGGGGATGGCTGAGGGTCATGGATCTGTGATTATCCAGGAATAATCAATCCCCCTGGGATGGGGGGGTTTGCTTTAGCCTGGCAGGGTGGGAGGGAGGTTGAGGTGTGCAGGAGTCAGTGCCCCAGTGGGGTGAGGGTGGCCCAGGGGGCTGGCTGGGGTCGGGGAGGCTGCTGGCTGCCCTGTGCACACTCATGCTGGAGGTGCAGGGTGTGCAGGATGTGCCAAGCAGCTAATTACCCCCTTCTCCTGTGGAAATCCAGCTTTCCCAACGGTCCTGCTGCTGCCAGGTGTGTGGCTGTGCCAGCGGGACACTGCAGAGCACCCACGACCTGAGACTGCTCAGGGAACTGTGCCATCGTTGTGCCAGCTCACCCTGCCAGCAAGGACCCACCTGTGGCTCTGCAGGTAAGGGGCACCCTCCCCACACTTCTGAGGGTCCAGCCCCCTTGGGAGGTGTGGGAACCTCATCCTGAGCCCTCGTAGTCCATGTGATACCCAGGGAATGTGGGATGTAGGCTCCAGCCAGTGCTGCTGTGGCAGATTCCAGCTTGAAAAATGTTTTAAGGGCTGCAGCAGTGGGAGCTGGGCAGAGCTTGGGTCCCTGGCAGGTCCTGGCAGCCTCCCCAGAGCATCCCAATGCCAGCCCTGCTGCCCTGGAAGGGAGAGCAGCCCAGGAGTGGTGGCACGGCAGGAGCAGCTCTTCCTCCTTTGAGGATCCGAGGGCTCTGCGGAAGCCGCTCAGGTTTGCAGCTCTTGTGTCACAGCCCCGTGCGCCTCCGGGGCTTTGCTTCCTGGAGTGCGGCTGCGTTTGCAGCCAGTCACCCTTCCCTGCTCCCGGAGCCTGGCACCACACAGGTTTCCGGGCATCCAGCTCCTCTGGGGTCGGGCAGAGGTCAGGCAGAGGTCAGGCAGAGGTCAGGCCGGGCTGACCCGGGGCTCTGAGTGACCACCAGCACCCCCGAGCCACACGGACACAGCCCCATCCCTGCCCTCTGCACTGTCCAGCAAGGAGTGCCCCCAGCCACTGGGGGGCTGCAGTTCCCATTGTCCCCTCAGTGTCCTGCATTCCCGTTGTCCCCTCAGTGTCCTGCAATTCCCATTGTCCCCTCAGTGTCCTGCAATTCCCATTGTCCCCTCAGTGTCCTGCAGTTCCCGTTGTCCCCTCAGTGTCCTGCATTCCCGTTGTCCCCTCAGTGTCCTGCAGTTCCCATTGTCCCCTCAGTGTCCTGCTGGCTCTGCACCCCTGCAGGCCCCAGAGGTGCTCTTGGCACCGAGGTGCTGACCCTGGGCAGGGCTGCTCAGGGTTGGCTCCTGCCCTGGCCCCCCACTGCCACTGATATGGGGCACGGCAGGTTGGGGGGCTGTGCCTGGCAAAGCAGCACAGAGCAGGCAGGGATTGTGCCCCTGGATTTTGCCCTGTTTCCAGCTGTTAAGGGTTGTACCTGTTTGTCACTTTTCCCTGCAGCCTCTGGAGGTGCTTTTCCCTCTGTCCACAAACAGGAGTTGATTCCCAAGCGATGCTCTGATTTGGGATTTGGAGAAGGTGATCGAGTAGAGCTGTAAGTGCCTCATTCTGGGACATGTGTGGCTGGGGGCAGCTGGTGAAGGTCACCCCTGTCCTTTCCTGTCCCCTGGGGTCCTGCCTGAGGCCCCAAGCCTGGGTTCTGCAAGAGCCTCTGCCACCTTCTGGCTGCTGGTCCTTGCCAGGAGGTGGCAATCAGAGGACACGGCCACTGGGGCACCTTGGCAGAGCTGGACACACCTGTATCCACATTGTCCCTGCCCCTCGGGCTCCCAGCACTCCCAGTTCAGCCTCTCCCAGCAGCGGGAGGGCAGAGCTGCCCACACAGGCGGGCTGGGCACTGTGATGTGCCGTGTGTCGTGTCTGCTGCAGCTCCTCCGCTTTCTCCCTGCAAACCAGTCCGACCAGTGCGCCAGGACTGGTGCCCAGCCTCGCTGCAGGGAGGCAGCTGTGTCACCAGGAGAGCAGGGGACAGGCAGGACGTGCCAGGCTCCAGCACAGACAGCAGCAGGCTCCAGCCCGGGATAACCCAGAGCAGCTCCTGTGGCACAACACGGGGACATGGACCCCCGGACAGGTGAGTGGGTGGCCTTTCTCCCCCATCGGGGCACAGGTGGGATGTTCACAGCGTGGGACGTGGTTTGGTGACCTTCCTCCCCTCTGCCTGAGCAGCGCTGCTCAGAGCCATCCCCTGGGATTGGGGATCTCTGCTCCCAAGGGTGCCAGGGCAGCGATGCCTCCCACACAGTACACGGGGCAGGGCCTCAGCCCTCAGCCATCAGCCTCCCACGGGCAGTGGGCGGGGGACGGGGCAGTTTCGGCTGATTCAGGGAGGTTGTTGCACCACCTTCCTCCTGCCCCGCAGCTCCTGCCGTGAGTCACGGCTGCCGCAGCTCCGCAGCCTCGCCCACACCGGGGGTCCCGGGGGGCAGCTCCCCCTGCCCCAGCAGGAACATTGGCCAACAACATGCCCTGAGCCCTGCCAGGAGGGCCGGGTGGAAGGGAAAGGAAGGGAAAAGAAGGGAAGGGAAAGGGCCGGGAGCTGCGGCCGATGCTCTGCGGCCCCGGCTGTTTGTGCGTCCCATCAGGTGGAGCGAGTGCTGCGGCTTGCAGGACGCCCTGGGACCTTGCTCACTGTGTAAACACCGTGACCACAGGGGAAATGTTCTCACTCCGCTGGCATCTGCCTAAATTTAGCTGCTCTTAGGTCATCCCTTCGCGCTGTCTCCTCGCTGCCGGTGCCGCAGTGAGCCCCGTCCCTGTGCCCTCCACCGGCCGCGCTGCGGGGCAGCGCCCAAACCCCCCGTGCCCTCCTACCGGGGCTGTCAGCGCAGGAATCGATGCTCGGGGGCTGTGCTGGGCGCCTCGGTGTCCCGACAATTCCGGGAGCATTGGTTGATGCTGAGATTTGCGGCACGGAGGGCAGGGATGGAGCGGCAGAGCCCGCAGAGGTCCCCGCACAGCCCCGGCCGTGTCCCCGTCCCAGCCCGGCGCTGGCGGCAGCAGCTGCTCGTCCTGCCAAAAGCATCCTCTGGAGCTGCTCGTCCTGCCAAAAGCATCCTCTAGAGGGAACCGCCGGCCCAGGAATGGCTCCAGCGCCGCCAGGAGAGGAGCATCACCCCACGGGGGCGTGAGGGGGACCAGGAGCGGAGATCATGGTCAGAGAGGCCACCTCCCTTCGCAGTGACTGTCCCACCCGCCAGCTCACCTGGCGACAGTCATGGGGCTTTGGGGACAGCAAAAATCCCTGTGCCACAGTCCTGGCAGCCCTGCCGGGTGCAGTCCCTCAGCACAGGCTGCAGAGCTGTACCCCCGAGCCCAGGTGTCCTGTCCCCTGCAGGGGACAATCGGGACCCCCAAGCTCCCGAGGTGTCTGTGTGCAGAGCCCCCCCTCCCTCTGCCTTCCAGGACAGGAGCCCATCAAGGTGATCGGGGTTGTCTTGGGCATCGGGCTGGCCCTGCTGATCCTGGCGAGTTTTGGCTACACCTTCATCCGCTGGTACCGGAGGGACCACGCCCGGCGCCGTGAGTACGGGCAGGGCAGGGGGCACGGGGACAGGGGACAGGGCAGGGGACAAGGCACAGGGCAGCGGGGACTCAGAGCTCGGGGCTGCAGGCTGTGGGGAGCACGGGAGATGGGGAAATCCTGGCACAGGAGGGCTCTGGGCCAAGCTGGGGGCACTCTGATGAGAGCAGGGGGATGCACAGTGATGTCCTGGTGCTGTCCTGCTGCCTGTCCCACCTGTCCCCACCCTGCCACGCAGACCCACGGCAAAGCAAAGGTGGGTTCATGGCAACACATGGCTCTGACCCCTCTCCCTCCTCTTCCTCCTGCCTCGCCAGGGCCTGACTTTGTCTTCAGCCTCTACCACTCGCGGTGAGTGATGCCCTGAGGGGACAGGGGCAGGATGGGGCACCCTTTGTGCAGTGCCAAGGTGTCACAGCCCCTCCCCAGTCCCAAATCCACCCAGTTCTGCTGTTGGCAGGGGGTTGGAGGGGGGCAGGCAGCTTGGTGACCCCTCTGCTTTCCCTGCAGCGGGCTGGGGTCAGTGGCACTGCAGCTGGTGCCACCATTCAGCATCAGTGGCTCTCTGGACACCTCGGGCAGTGGCTATGAGCCCTTCCACAGCCAGGGGCCATGAGGTGAGAGCTGGGCAGGTGACAGGTAGGACATTTCCTTGTCCCCCCCCTGCCCCCCAGTGACATGCCCCAAAGCCTCCGTGCTGCCTTGCAGCCCCTGGGCATCCCAGCTTTCCTCAGGACAGCCCCAAGGTTTTTCCAGCAAAGTCCTGCCTGTGGCTGTGGGGTTTCAGAGGCTTTCCCTGAGCTCTGGTTTTGGTTTCTGCCCTCACAGGCTTTGGTTTGTTTCCTTCCCTGCTGTCCCTGGGATGGGACGTGTGGCCAGGGGCAGAGGGATGGGGCTGGAGCCCGAGTCTCTCTTCCTCTCACTGCCTCGCACTCACAGCCCAGCACTGACGGAAAAAACAACCAAAACTGGCCAGGGGGAATTCCTCCGTTTTCACTTCTGTAAGAAACAGCTCCTGAATGTGCTGGACTTCAACTGAAATGGCAACAGCGCAGTTTCTGTTGCTAAAAAAGCTTCACAGAATCACAGAATCGTTGGGGTTGTGAGGGACCTCTGGAGACCATCTGGTCCAACCCCCCCTTCCCAAGGTCACCTGGAGCAGGTGGCACAGGAACCTCCCCAGGTGGGTTTGGAATCTCTCCAGAGAAGGAAACTCCATGAATTCCCTGGAATGTCTCCAGAGAGGGAAACTCCACGAACTCCCTGGAATGTCTCCAGAGAGGGAAACTCCACGAATTCCCTGGACATCTCCTCCATCTGCCGTTCTCTTGCTGGCTCTCTGCAGCCACGGGTGCACAGGAGGTGCCTGGGCCAGCACTGCTGCTGCCCCCCCTTGCCTGGGATGGAGGAAGAGGATGCAGCCTTATCCCAGGACTCCTCAATGCTGATCCTGGAGAGAACAGCCACATTTCCCACTGCTCAGAGACCTCCCAGCCCCCTGCACAGCCAGAGCCCTGGCAGCAGGCTGTTCCTTAGGGAACCAGCTGAGACAGAGGGCCAGGAGCCCCAGAACTGGGTGATTGGATTTGTGCAACTGCAAAAACTCCGTGAGGAAACGGGAATCTGCCCCAGACCTCCTGCTCCTCCTCCATCCAATATCTGCATCCACATGGAAGTTGGCTCTCCACACTGCCAGTGCAAGGAGAAGCCTCAGAAAGCCCCTCTGGAGTTCCTCCTGGGGTTTTTGTGCCGATTTCCTTCAATCTCAGCAGAACGAGGGGCTGTGGAAGTGCCTGGAGCACGGGAGCAGCCATGGGGAGGCTCTGAGGCCGTGGAGAGGGGCCCTGCTTGGCCAGCAGGGGCTGGGGGGACCTTGGGACCATTTCTTTGCAAGTTTTTCTCAGAAGAAAAAACAAAAAAAGAAAACACCTCATGAGAGCCACGTGGTTGTGTGTAGGGAAAACCGGTGAGGACAGAGCGGGATTTCCAGAGAGTCAGAGGGAGCATCTGTGCTCTGGGCTATCAATGCTAAACCCTGTGGTCTGTGGGTTTCTCCTGGCTGAAAGGAGATCTCTGCCTGCTCCTGGAGAGGGGGAAATGCCTCCTCCTGGGGGCTGGGAGCCCTCTGTGGTGAGCAGGGTCCAGCAGAGCCCTGCCCGACACAGGAGCCGGCCGTGGGGTCTGACGTCAGCGGCATTTAAAAGAAAAACAACCAAAAAAAAGTCAAGCTTTTGATGACTCCGTTTTCCAGAGGAAGCTGAAAAAAAATCAAAAAGAAAGCAAAAAGCTCTCACCCCCAAAATACGGAGAGGCAGAAGAGATGGGGCCAGCGGAGGGGCAGGAGGAGGCTCCCAGTGCCCTCCACATCCCTGTGGGATGCAGGGATGGATCTCCCGTGTGAGCAGTGCCACGTGAGATGTAAGAGAAGGAAACACAGCAAGGGTCAGCCCCTTCCTCCTGCCTGCGCTGGAAAAGCTGAAAATAAAACCAAAACCCCCTCACCTGAAAACCACATTCCCCGAGGAGGGTTTCTGCCAGCAGTTTTACTTCCAGTGAAGGTTCCTGGAAAGGGAGTGACCTTTGGAAAAACTTCCCTGTGGCCTGGCAGTGACCCCGGGTGAGCAGTTCGGTCTCATCCTGTTTCCATTCTGACGACAGCTGCTCACAGCATCACAGAATCTGTCAGTTTGGAAAAGATCTCTGAGATCATCGAGCCCAGCCTATGACTGAACACCACACTGCTGAGCACAGCCCTGGGTGTTGTGTTTCCTCCACCCCTGGGTCTGACTTGTTCTGCTCCTGTCCTTCCCTGGTGATGTCCCATGGGATGTGGAATCACTGGGAGCAGCCCAGCTCCTTTTCCCTGCTGCTCCTCTGGTGTTTGCTCCCACAAATTCCCCAGGGAACCACCCAGGGACTCAGGTGCCTGAGGAGCTCTTGGAGAGCTGGCTTGGTTTCCCTTTTCCCAGCTGTGTTGTACAAATGCTGCTCCCCACGTGAGGCAAAGGCACATTGCCCCTTGCGGGTGGGGAATGTCCAAATATGGAAACAGGAAGCTCAGCTTGGCCTTAGCAGAGGATGAGCAGACAAATGGGATGAATAAATAACACCACATCCTTTCTGTATTTACAAATGAAATGCAATAAATAATGTCTGTGTCCAACAGTGGCTGAACACAGACCATAGTGTGGGTAGGACAGCCCAGGCTCATGCTGGGCCCATGGGTGCATCCCATACCCTGTCCTGGGGCTGTCCCAGCAGGGCTGGAGGCTGAAGGGTCTCTGTAGGGTCAGGAAAGTCTCTCTGTCCGTCCCTGTGAGGTCAGGCAGGGCAGCAGCCCCGTGCTGCCAGCAGCAGCCCCGCTCTCGGTGTCTGTGTTGTGAAAGGCTGGAATGGCATCAGAAGTGTGGACATCAGCAGCAGGAGCCCAGCTGGCCCAGGAAAGGGGGAAGTGGAAGCACAGAGTGTCCCAAGCCCTGAGGGTGACACTGCATCCCGTGCTGGGCTGCTGAGGAGAGCAGAGAAGGCAGAGGTGCCCTGGTGTGTGTCCTTGGTGTCTTGAGGAGTTGGGATGAGCCCCTCCAGCACAGCCCATCCCGTTAGCTGCACTGGAGGGATGCACTGGGGGCTGCCCACAGCAGGACTGGGGCCAAAGCAGCCCCACCAGTGCTGATCTGGTGCTCCTGTGCCACAGCTGGGCCTGGCACTGTGAACATTCAGGGGTCGGGCGTAGCTTATCCAGTGACAGACGAGGTAGTTGGGTCAGAGCACGGGGCTGGTGGCCCCCAGGGGACAGGTCACAGGCGGCTGTCCTTGCTGTCCCCACCGAGCTGGCTCAGGGGCTTGATGGGAGGCGTGATCCAGTTGGAGCTGAGGCTGGAGATGAGCGGCAGTGTCCCCAGGAAGGCAGTGTTGCTGAAGATGTCCAGGTCAAAGGGAGTTTTCAGATCAGGGCTGGCTTTGAAGGTCAGTGGAGCACCTGGAGCTGCCCAGCTCAGCAGAGTGGGGGCTTGGGGCCCCATCTGGCTGGAGAAGTCCCAGGCAGGGGCTCCCTGTGGAGGGAGCTCCTGTGTGAGGGGATGCTCGGGTGAGGACTGCTTCAAATACCCTTTGGACACAGCCAGCTCGGAGCACTCCATGTCCAGCACGGTGTCGGTGCTGCCCACGCCCTGCAGGGACCCTGCACAGCCCGAGAGGGGCACTCCCTTCCCCGGGGCCTGCTCTGGCCCCACGGTGCCCTTGGACTGCTGCAGGTACCCCCGGAACTGCACATCTTCCTGGCTGGCGGCAGCGGAGAGCCCGGGCTCCTCTGGGCTGGCATTGTCACTGCCAGAGGGGCAGCCAGGAGCGGGGCAGGGGCTCCCCAAGCCCACCCCACTGTCCTCAGCCACGGGCAGCTGCTGCCTGTAGCCCTGGGGCTCTGGGCCCACAGAGCAGCTGGAGGAGGAGGAGGAGGAGGAGGAGGCGGGGATGTGCAGGCAGATGCCGCTGTCGGTGCTGGTGCCGCTGCTGTCCCTGCTCCCCGTGGTCCCCAGCAGGCACGGCTGGTCCTTGGGCCATGCTGGGAGCTTCCAGCCCTGCTCCAGGGGCGGCTGGGCTGTGCTGGTGCTGCCATCAGAGCTGCTGTCCTGCTCCTTCTGGCCCAGGAAGAGCTGCTGCATGGGGTCTGCATCCAGGCAGCCTGAGGATGGGGGCTCGTGCTCCACCCAGAGCGAGCTCTGCTTCATGAAGGACTTCTGGGGGGGAGAGAAAGAGGGGAGTGAGCTGTGCTTCATCCCTGCTTGGTGCCTGCCTCTCCCAGCACTCCCCAAGCTCTGCCCCTAAAGGGTGGCACGGCCCTGTCCCTGCCTTACCAAGGCAGACGGTGTCCTCACAGGTTTCCTGATGTAGGTGCACACCAGCAGAGCCGCCAGGAGAACCAGCAACAGCAGGACCATGAGGGAGGAGCTGAGGATGGCCGGGAGAAGCTCTGCGCTCCCTGCAAGAGAGGACGTGACCAGGTGAGGGGGGGCAGGGGGATTCCTCAGTGCCCTGGGCTGGA
>VWYP01001553.1:183452-216148 GCA_013400435.1 Pycnonotus jocosus | reverse complement strand
GGGGGGGGTCCTGTATTCCCGCTCCCCTGGGTCCCACTCACTGTCCCCGAGGCCGGTGGTGACACACTGCTCGTGGCTGCGCCTGCTGGGGATGCGCCTGTTGGCCATGCTGGGCTCCACGCTCAGGCAGTACTCTGTGAGCCAGAACAGCTCCCTGATGGTGAACTCCGGGCTCCTCTCCACCACTGTCAGCTGCAACAAACAAACAAACAACACAGGCTGGCACCTGAGAGCCCCCAGCTCCTGCTTTCCTCCCTCCTCCTCCTCCGCTGTCCCCTGGGGTGAGTCCCCAGGGTGTGTTGTGATAATGATGGCAGCAGTTAGATCCAAAATCCCCACAAGAGCTGGAAAACTCTGCCATAAAACAGGCAGAGAATCCTCTCTGTGCTGCTGTGGCTGTGAGGATGCTCAGCATTTACTCCTGCAGAAGACCGTGCTTTAACAATCTGATTTTCCCTCTTGAGCAGCACCGTGTGGGACAGGCAGGGACAACACGGGAACAGCAACTCCTCTCACCGTGTGGTTGTCCCGTGTCCTCCTGAGGTACACGTGGAACCGAGTGTTTTCCTTCTGGGAGTCGCTGTACTCCAGGGTGATGTTCCCGGGGGGCAGCAGCAGCTGCAGCCGCACCTGGATGGAGTTGCCCATCACGGAGAGGCTCTGGCCCACCAGGCGCGGGCCGGCTGCGAACAAATCAGTCACAACAGCACGGTCAGGGCCGCTTCCTGTTCACAGCTCTCAGCCTCGGCAGCACCAGACGGGGCTGTGACTGTCCCACCCATCCTCGGGTTGTCCCATCCCCCTGCACAGCCCGCCCGCCCTCCAGGGAGGTGTGCAGGGCAATATCCCTGCTCTCACTCATCCCGCGGTTCTTTCCAAGCAGTTTGGCACCCTGAGCCCACCAGCTCCAGCAGAGGGTGGAGGCAGACCCCAACCCACCTTCCTGTGGGGAGAAGGAAGTAGTCCTTTCCCAGGGGGACTCCTGGTCCCCGGACACGGCCCTGACCCGAGCGTAGTAGCGCTGCTCCGGGTGCGGGGTGTAGTAGGTGAGGTCACAGGAAAGCTCCGAGGTGTTCCTGCACTCTGGGATGGCTTTCCAGGAGGTGTTTGAGCCATAGCTGTGGGGAGAAGCACCAGGGGTGAGCAGAGAGCTGGAATCAGCCCCCGGGCAGGGCAGGACCCCCGTGTCCCCTGTTACTCACACTGTGTACTCCACGTTGTAGCGGGCGTTGCTGGGGCAGCCGTGGCCTGGCTCCCACCTCAGCAGGTTCTGAGCCCCCTCGGCAGTGAAGTGCACCCTCCGGGGGCTCGGCAGCCCCTCACCTGTGGGGCACAGGAGAGCTCAGCTGGGGCTGCACAGCCCTGTCCCGCCAGCCCCACAGGAGCCCTGGCACAGCCTCCTGCAGCATCACCCCGTGATGGGTGAGGTAACAGCCCTGACCACCCGATCCAGCTTCCAGGATTTGCTCAGCCCCCTCTTGTCCTTCCTCTTTCTTTGGGACAGCCCAGCTGAGGCTTCTCGGTGCTTTCCTGCCCCAAGAAAGGAGCCGCATTTGCATCCCCCATCCCCTGCCGTTCGCCACCAGCTCTGTTTGGACCCGGCTTTCCTGTTTTGCTCATCTGCTGCCTGCGTGAAACCAGACCTTTTCACACCTCCTGCCTGATCTCGGTGTTGTCACCTGGCAGAAAAGCCCCGCTGACAACATCTGCCACCTTCTCCTTGCAGGTTTCCCTGGCAGCTGCTGCCTGCTGGCAAACACCCAGCCCAGCGCTGTGTCCCCAGGGACCGTGGTCACACCAGGGGGGACAAGAGAGGCTGGAGCTCCTCGCTGAGCCCTCGGGCTCCCAACCAGCAGCGGGAGGCAAGCAGTGAGCAGGGAGCCCTGACCATCCCCTGCCCCCCAGCGCTGATCTGGGGGCTGAGCACCCACCAAAGGTGGCTCCAATCTCATCCCCCATCCCAAGGAACCCACCCGGAGCCGCGAGGCTCAGCCCCATTCAGCAGGGAGATGAAAACTGGCACAGGAGAGACTCACCGTGGGTCAGGCAGGCGAGGAGCAGCGCCAGGCACAGCGCCAGGGCGGTGGCAGAGGGGACCATGGCCCCTCAGCATCCTCCGTGGCAGCGGGGCGAGCGCGGGGCCGGGCTGTGCCGTGCCAGAGCTGAGCGCTCGTTTTTCCCCCGGGGGCTGGCTCAGTGACGTCTGGGAGGCGTTCGAACAGCGCAGGAAAGTCACCGAGCAGCCACTTCCACTTCTCTGCGCTGTCCACCCACTCACCCCCAGCCTGGGCTGGGCTTTTCCGAGCTCTGAGCTTGAAAGGAAGAATTCTGGGGGCTTTTCTGAGCAGAGCGGGGCCGTGCTGAGAAAGGCGTGTACGAGTGAGTGATGTCTCTGCTGCTGTGTTGTGAAATGAGGTGTTCAAACACGGCACAGGTGAGTGCTGGCACCGAGGGTGACCTGTCACAGGGGCTTTCCTCAGCACAGCCCCGTGTCCTGTCCTGCCAGCAGCTGAATCCAGCCAGGTTCAGCCCCAGGAGGGGGTTCTGGCTTTCCCTTCCTTTGGGCTCAGCCTCCTGCCTCAGCCTGCAATTCCCCTTTCTCCATTTCTGGGGCTGAGTGACAACCTCTGTGTTATCCTGTGTCCTGCACACAGGGGTGACACTGGAAACCCAGTGTGACACAGGGCTGCCACTGTCCCCAGGGCTCTGGGAGCCCCCCAGGAATATCTGTGTCCCCATAGCTGTGGGGTCTGGCCCCACAGCAATGTCCTGCCTGTCTGGTGATGCTGGGACCTGAACCACCACTCAGCAGACTGTGTGTGAGTGCTCTGCTTTGCCTCAGAGCCTGCTTGAGGGCTTTCCTGGGGCCCTCATGTGATGGAGAGTGATTTTCCTCAGAAGGAGGAATTTCCCACTGAGGAATTAGTGGAAAGGACACAGATAAAAAGAGCAAGATAAACCAGAAGTGCTCTGGGCAGACTCAGAGAGCATCACAGTGGGCACAGACTGTGTGCCCTCTTTGGGCACCTGGCTCCTCTTTGAAGAACCATCTTAAAGGCCTGAAGTGGGAGATTTTTCCTGTTTTCCCTGACTTATCCTTCCTAACAAAGGCCAAGGGCTTCTACTAGCTCAGAGCCTGGCCAGAGCAGATCCTGACTGGCAGCAGATCCCCTCCCTGCCCTGGGTTTGTTCCCATCCAGGGCAGACCAGCTGATGTCCTGCCACTCTGCTCTTGGCCCCTGAGTCAGCTCTGGCAGCCTCAGAGCTGAGGAGTCCTGAGATGAAGCACAGCCAGTCCCACGCAAAGCCACAGGCTGTGTTTTGTGTAAGACAATGACAATTAAAAACAACGGGACCAAAAGCCAGGGAAGTGAGAGTTCTGTGGAAAAGCCACCGTGGGGCTGGCCCTGCGGTGAGGAGCTTCAGAGGCTTGGGAGAAGTGGTTGGCAATTTAGAGGAAAATGAAAGAGGCTGAGGAGGAACGAGAGTTCTGCAGAACGCTTGGATGGTGAGCAGGACCCGGGCTGGGAGCTGAGCCCTGCAGGGAGGGCACTGCCAGGGGCCACAGGAGAGGCTGCAGAGGGGACAGTGCGAGCTGGGGATGATGTGGCTGACCCTGAAATGCCTCCCTGTGGACACACCACAGAGAAAGGCAGCCCAGGAGCAGCTGGGTCTGTGTGTTTCCCTCCCTGGCGTCCCTCAGGAAGCTTTCCCAGGGTGACAGCAGGGTCAGACCGGTGCTGCTGCACCCAGCAGGGCAGGGATGGGGCCGGAGGGCTGGCTCTGCACAGCCCCGCCGCAGGACAGAGCAGAGCAGTGATCCTCATCACAATTCCCTGGTGCCTGGAGGTGGGAGCAGCTCCCCTGGGCTGGTGGAGCAGGCTCTGGCTGTGTTTTAGCTCCTCTTTAATGGCTGGGAGGGTAGGAGGGTGCAGGGAGGGCTCACAGCAGCGTTAGCAGCAGGAAAGGTGAGAATTTCACCCGGGAGCTGTGTGCAGGCTGACATTTACCATGAGGCTGCTGGGGTCAAGCCACACACCCTGTTCTCTGGAACTCGCTCTCTGCAGGTGGCTTTGCAGCAAGCAGTGAACGATTCCTGGAGCTGTTTTCTGAGAATCCCTTTCAGAAGTGGATGCAGCAGCTGAAGAGGGCACGGTTGGCTCAGGGCTCAGGTCTGGGGGTGCAGCTCAGGGCTTGGCCAACCCCTGGCACTCAGCAGAGGCCCAAAAAGCAAACAAAACACCCCAAAAACCACCCCCGCCTGTGAAAACTAGAGAGGAGCATGCTGTGCAGTGAGGGCTGGCTCAGAACCCCTCTGTGAGCTGGGATCCTGAGAGCAGGAGGGCTCACAGGGGTCCAGCCTCACAAGGAAGGGGCTTTGCAGCAGGGCTCCTCCAGGCTTGGATGTCCCTGCTTGTCTCCTGCCCTTCTGATGAGCAGGTGTGGGTGGGGAGCTGGATGAATAAGGGACTTCCACTATGAATAATGCCAGGAGAAACGTGTGGCACTGAGGGTCACGGGTCTGGCTGTCAGAAAGCACAGGATGGAGCCAGGTCTTTCTCCTTTAATCTGTGCATTTTCACCTGTTTGTGCCTGAGTTCTTGGTTCAGCAGAGCACCCCCCAGGGTTGTGTTTGCAGGGGAGGCAGGAGGCTGCTGCTGGCTCCTGGGAGAAGCATCACTCCATCAGCAAGGGAATAAAAACGCCTCCAGAGAAACCAGGGGGAAACAGCATTGTATTTCCTTTGGAACAGGGAACTCTTGACTTCTGGGTCACACCAGCGAGGTTCCCCTGGGGTTGGGCATGGCTGTGCATCCCCTCCTCTGGGTTTGGCTAGGCAGGGAGCTGTGGGTGAGAGAGTGGGGGGCACAGAGGGAAGGAAGGAGGGCTTGGGTGGGCAGCAGCCAGGAGAGCAGCAGGGAACCCCGGGATGCTGCTGCTCCCTGGGGCCAGCTCTCCCCTGCTCCCGATTGGCAGGGCCCCGCTCCGACTGCCCCACATCCCCGGGCCGGCCGGCACAGGGCAGGTGTTTTGCAGGCTGAGCCTGGAGCAGTTGGGAAACCGGCGGCGGCGGAGCCGGGCGGCAGGTCCGACAGGTTTGCTCCTGGCGCTGGCACTGACGTACAACCCGCTGGCCAAACACCTCCTGCCCCGGCCCCGCAGAGCTGGCTCTGCTCGGCACCGCGCTGCTGGCATGGCCGTGCCGCAGCTCTGAGCCCAGCCCAGCCCCGATCCCGGCCCATGGACGGCAAAACCTCCCCGGTAAGTGCGGGCGGCTCTGGGCTGGGGCGCGGGGGGCTCCGGGGATCCCCTTGGGGTTTGGTGGAGGCACCTGTCTCTCCCTCCTGCTGTCCGGGGTGTTCCTTCACAGCAGCCGGAGGGACAAGGAGCCGGGGGAGCTGCCTGAGGCACCCCTTGGCACACGGAGGGAGGGCAGCCAGCAGCATCCCTGGTGCCTGCCCTGTGCTGGCAGAGGTGTCGATGCTCTCGGGTACTTTATCCACTGGAGTTGTGAACTGAGGGGACCAGCTGGTGCTGTCAGAGGGGTCTGGTGGCGCTTGGCACGTTCCTGAGCCCTCCTCGGGCAGTTTCTAGCAGCACTGCACCGGTGGGCACAGCCTCGCTGCTCCCCTCTCCTGCTCTCCAGGCAGATTTCCTGTGCCTTTTTTTGGGCTGGGCTGACTGGACCCTGCTGAGCCCTGGATGTGGGGCTTTGCTGAGCATCCTGTCATGAGGAAAACATCCATCCCGGCTGGGCACCGGGCGAGGCAGCGAGTAATTACCGTGCTGAGCAGCGCCGGCCCTGCCAGCGACATCCGGAACAAAGGCGGCAGTGACGGCCTGAATGGGGCTGCAGGAGAGGCAGAGCCAGCTCAGACACCCTCCTCTTCCTGCCCCTTGGCGTGGGGGTCCCGGCCAGGAGCGGGGGCACAGTGGCTCTGAGGAGATGCAGAGTGGTGCCAGCTCTGGGTGGCCCCAAAGCAGGGTGACACCACTGTATCTTGGGGATAGTGGGGCAGGAACTGGGATGGCCACAATCAGAGACAATTGCCCAATGCTGGACAGCCCCACTGGGCCACCTCGGCATTGTCACTTGGGTTAAATGGGCCATCGGGGGTGCCAGGAGCCACCCTTGGCCCTGCAATGGCAGCAGCGTCTCTTTGTCTGTCCCGGCCTCTGTTTGCCCCCCTGTGGAGTGAGGTGAGCAGTGGTTGCTCAGCCCCTGGGACATTTTCAGGTCTGTGCCCAAAGAATGCTCACATTGGCACAGGATCACCTGTCCCTGGCCACACTGGGCTGGCTCCATGGACAGTCGGTCACCTGCACCTGCAAAGTGACTCTGGCTGGTTTGGGATTTCACTTTGCTGTGTGTATCAGGGTCCAGGCAGTGTCCTCTCACCCTGTTCTGGTGCTGGGGTCTGTCCCCTCCCAGGCAGGCCCCACTCAAGTGTCCCAGTGTCATTTGAGCGGGGTATTGTCACTCAGAGGGACCAGGGGCTCTCACAGGCTGGGGACATCTTTGTCCCTGGCCAGGACAATGTCTCCATTGTGTGCTGGCTGAGCTGCTCTGTGCAGACAATCGGTGCTTCACAACCAGGTAAGGAATTCCCAGGCTGGACACAGGGCTGTGAGCAGCTGGAGCCGTGCTGAGGGCAGGCAGCCCAGCTCAGCTGGGGAGGAGGATCTGAGGCAGCTCCTTCCAGCTTATTTAAGCCAGGCTGCCTCCCTCTTTCCCCTCTTGATGCTCTGGATTTTGGGGAGTTCCTGTGTCCTTCTGCTCCTCCAGGACGCGGCTGGGCCCTGGGTCTGGTTGCAACACCCAGGTATTCCCTGGCTTCCGCTTCCCCTCCCACTCCGAAACTGCGGCTGATGCTGGCTGGTTTCCCTGGATGCTGAGCCTCCAGCCCAGCCTGGATTACCTTTCCCCTGCTGATTGTCCTCTGCTGCCGTGGCTTTGGGGGCCTTCCCTCCAGAGCAGGGTGTGGAGCTGCAGGTCAGTGCATGTGACAGCTCGGGGTGCAGAGGGGACGGGCACCCCAGTGCTGCTGTGCTTGGTTTGGGTGCCTTGCCCAGCTCTGCTCTGAGCCTGGGAGCAGGGACAGGAAGAGAGGTGGTGTTTGCACCCCTGAGAGCTTTAGCAGAGGGCTCACACTGCAGACAGGCTGTGTCCACTGTCTGCAAGGTGAGCAAAGCTGGCCAGGAGTCCCTGAGTGTCCCCAGTGTCCCTCCTGGGTGTCCTGTGAAAGCAAACCCTCTGTGCCACAGGCTGGGGCTGGCCGTGCCCCTCTCCCACAGCATGGGGCACTCTTGTGGCTGCTGGAGCATCTGCAGCCGGGGAAAGGGCTCAGACCGCAGCGGCACGTGTGATCCGGGCTGGGCTCTGCCTCTGACTTTTACTCAAAAGCCAGCGAAGGATGAGTAAAGGTTTTGTGGGCAGGAGCCATCGCTCACTCACCGGGGTCACGCACTCTTCTCTACAGAAACATCTCTGCAAAACCACTGCTTGTTTTCCTCTGCTGCAGAGGCCCTACACTGCTTACCTGTGGCAAGAGCTCTGCCACCTTCTCTGACAGGCCCCCCAAATTATTTAGATTTTAGACTTTTAAGGAAATGAGCAGCTGAAAATTCACCTGAGTGTGAGAAAGGGTTTGTTCTTCCTGCTGAGGAGCTCTCAGAGCAGTCTGACCTATGGCACGTTTCGGTGTTAATTTGATATATTTGCACACTGGAGGTGGGAGTGCTGTGGCATCCAGCATTGCTGGCTCCCTGGGGAAACTGGGCTGTGTTTTCTCTGTGTGGTGGAGAGGTTTCTCCTTTGGAGGATTGTAATTCTGCTGGTGTGATAAGCAAAGGGTTACAGCTGCTGCAGGGCGACATGTGACACATCAGACGTGTGGAGGTAGCACACAAATGCCGGGGGAAAAGGGTATTTACAAAAGCCTCATCTCTGTGTAGGCAGGAGAAATTCTTTTCTCAGGAAGGGTTTCTGGCATCCCCACATTGCTTTGCTCAGGACCCGCCACAGCTCTGGCTGTCACTGACAGCGGGCACTGGGGGTACCCAGGGATGCCCCACAGTGTGGGTGTGTGAGAACTGAAACCTCATCAGTGTTGGTACTGCTCAGGCTCATTAGGGGAGGGCACTGCAGGGCACCCTCCAGCCCTCCCAGCCTGGGAGAAAACTGAGGGGCTCTCCCTGGCACCTCTGGGAGAAGGCAAGGGCTGCAGCACTGCTGGGAAATCCGGGTGTAGGGAAACCTGGAGCAGATCCAGGGGAAGGGGTGAGAGCGGGGCTGATGCAGTGAAACAGAAAGTGCCTCCCTCAGCTCCTCCCTGCACACAGGAGCCCGGGGAGCTCCACACGAGTGAGGAGGTGGCTCCCCATGGCCGGGGGACATCAGCAGTGCCTGTGCCAAGGGCCCCGGGGGTGGGAGGACGTTTGTGCCGGGGGGTGGCCCGGCACACTCCGCTGCTGCTGGCCAGGGCGGGTGGCCCGGCCGCTCCCGGAGCCCGGGGTGCTGTGGCTGGAGACTCGGCGGGGATGAGCTGGGCAGGCACAGCTCGAGCAGGGCAGGTGTGTCCGCAGTGTGTCTGCGCTGTGACCNCAGGGCGGGTGGCCCGGCCGCTCCCGGAGCCCGGGGTGCTGTGGCCGGCGGCTCGGCGGGGATGAGCTGGGCAGGCACAGCCTGAGCAGCGCAGGTGTGTCCACGGTGTGCCCATGCTGTGCCCGCAGTGTGTCTGTGCTGTGCCTGCTTTGTGCCCGCAGTGTGCCTGCGCTGTGCCCATGCTGTGCCTGCGCTGTGTCCTCCCTGTGCCCACAGTGCGTCTGTGCTGTGCCTGCGGTGTGCCCGCGGTGTCTCCATGGTGTGTCCTGGCTGTGCCCACGCTGTGCCCACTTTGTGCCCATACTGTGTCTGCGCTGTGCCCGCGCTGTGCCCGCACTGTGCCCACACTGTGCCCGCGCTGTGCCCGAGCTGTGCCCGCGGTGTGTGCTCGGTGTGCCCGCGCTGTGCCCGCGGTGCGCGGCCGGCGGGAGCCGCGCTCGGTCCTTGCTCGGACACGTGGCCACGCCGCGGCCGTGAGTCACACACAGATAATGCCCAGGAAGTCACAGCCGAGCACCGCCAGCGTTCCCAAAGCACGAGCCCGAGCAGCATCACCACCCGCTCATTAGCGCTGCTGGTTCCCGGCAGGAAACGCGAGGGGACACAAAACCCAGCTGGAAAGGCCAGGGGAGCTCCCAGCAGCGCCACTGCTGTGCCCGTGTCCCTTCCTGCCCGTTCCAGAGCTGCGCTCCAGCCCCAGCGCTCCTCGCTGGCTGGGAAAGGGATGATTTCTGGTCACGGAGAAAGCTGATCTGCAGCAGTGCAGGGCAGAAAATCAGAAACAGGCTCCTGGAAGGATGTGTTAGAGCCCATCTCTGGGTGGTAAGTGTGCCCTGCAGGGTGGTGGCTCCACTTCTCCCTGGGTTCCTCTTCAGAAGTGCTGTTACAGAATCCCAGAATGGTTTGGATGGAAAGGGACTGAAAGCTCACCCCATTCCAGCCCCCTTCCATGAGCAGGGACACCTTTCACTGGATCCCATTGCTCCGAGCCCCATCCATCCTATAAAAGGTAGAGGGAGCAGCATTTATTTGGGGATTTGTTTGCAGGTTCTCTCTGGAGGAAAAGGAGAGGCTCTGGTTTCTGTCACCAGAGGAGCATTTGGAAGAGTGTATTTTAAGTAAAGGAAACAGATACATATCCTTTTGTGAATTCATGGATCAGGAGTGACACAACTGCAGAGCAGCATTCCAGGGTGCAGGACGTTTCAGGGCTTGGAAAACACCGATTATTAAGTATTACTAAATGACAGCTGGAAATTGCACTGTATTTTTCAAATGGCTAATTAAGGATAGATGCATAAATTGGGGCACTGGCCCCGTGGAACTGGGCCACAGCGTGACTGTCACCACGCCAAATACCCGGCTGATTGCTCGGCTCACAGTGATGGCTTTGGGAAGTTCAGCTGCCTCAAGGGGGAAAACCCAGTGACAATGAGGGGGTTTGGCCATCCTGGGTGGGATGTGGCTCAGGTTCTGGCACAGAGAGAGGCACTGGGGTGGTGACTCCCCATGAGGCTCGTGGTTCTGTGAGGAACAGGCTGGCTGTGGTGCCAGGGGGCTCAGCCCCATCTCTGTGTTGCTTTCACCTTCACAGCTGGCAGGGTGGGCACTCCGGTGGGCAGCAGCGACTGCTGGTGACAGTTCCCTCTGCCCACAGACCACTGCCTCGCCCAGCAGTGTCCCCCCCAGCCTCCTCCATGTCTCCAAGGCCAGCAGCATCTTCGGTGCCCGACCTCCGCAGCCTCAAGAGAACGTGCTGGGCATCAGCTTCAAACCCTACAGCCCCGAGTCCGGCCCGGCCTCGAGCCCCTGCTCAGCCTGTGAGAGCACACGTAAGGATGGGGAATCCATGGGCCTGGTCCCTCAGCAGGGGGAGGGATGGAGGGAGGCTGGGATGTCACAGACAGCCACAGGCTGGTGTTTCCCTGGGCTGTGAGGGGTGTGGGGGGGAAGGGAGGGGACAGTGACCACAGGGCACATTGGGGTGTGCATGGCCCTGCTCTCCCACAGCCCAGAGGTGGGCAGCAGGCTCTGGGTGCCCCGAGGAGCTGCCCCCTGACCCTGCCTCTGCCCTGCTGCCAGGATCCTCCATGTTCAGAGCTCCCTGCATGAGCCAGCGGCGGCTTGCACTCATCTTCTGCGTCTCCATCCTCATCGTGCTGCTCATCGCCCTCATCCTGCTGTGTGAGTGGGCTCCCAGCCCAGGGTGGCTCCAGGAGGGGACCCCAGAGGAGCTGGGGGTCAGCAGAGCCTGGGGATACCCACACTGGGAAGTGCCAGAGGGAAAGCCCTGGCCCAGAGACAGGGATGTGCTTTTCCCATTCCCTGAGTGTTCCTGACATCTGGTGGAGAGACGAGAGCTGGGGAAAGGAGAGAAGGAGCTCTGCTGCCTGGGATGGTGGCAGTATTTGGGGGGTTGGGGCTGCAGTGTGCTTTCCCTCTGCTGGGCTTACCCTGGTGGGCAGCAGGGCACCCAGCAGCACCCACAATTGCCCTCCCCAAGATAAATCATGGTCTGCAGGCAGAACAGGCACAGCCACCATGGAATCCCTTTAATCCTGGTCACATCCAGCTGCCACTCTCCAGCTTGAAGCACTCACAGGCTGGATGCATTTTCTGTGGGTGAAGGGAGAGGGGCTTGCAGCAGCTGGGCAGCACAGGGGGGTGCTCAGGGTGGCCAGTCCTCCCCCAGCCCTGTGTCCAGCAGCTCCTCCCTCTTGGCTCGAACACACCTCACGCTCACACCCAGTGACAGGCAATGCTCCTGTGCCTGGCGCACCTCCAGGTGCCCATCCAGGTGGGTCACAGCCTCTCAGCCATGGCCAGCCCTGGCCTCAGCGTGGTGTTCTCCTGTTTGCAGTCATGTTCTGGAGGTCACAGACGGGTATCCTGTACAAGGAGCCAGCAGAGAGCTGCAAGGACAGCGCCGTGCGCTGCGACGGCATCGTCGACTGCTCCCAGAGGAGCGACGAGCTGGGCTGTGGTGAGGCACCAGGAGCTGGGATGGTGGGGAGGAGGGGAGCCCCAGGAGCACCCCTGACCCTCCTGCTCCACCCCACAGTGCGCTTCTCCTCCTCCGAGTCCTTGCTCCACGTCTACTCCAGCACCGAGAGCCAGTGGCTGCCGGTGTGCAGCAGTGACTGGGACGAGTCCTTCTCCAGGAAAACCTGCCAGCAGCTGGGATTTCAGAAGTAATTCCTGCAGGATGGGTTGTTCTGCTCGGGGGCTGGGGCCCTGCCAGACCCCTGCCCTGACTGTGTGCAGGCTCTGCTGTGCTGTTTCCCCAGTGCTGTGTTTTCCTGCTGGAAGCTGGCCTGTCCAGAACTGCTCTGGGCACAGTGCAGGGACCCAGTGCTCAGTGCCTGCATGGGGGACCCTCACTGCCTGTCCTCTCCCCTCCCAGTGCATCACAGACCGAGTACATCCCCCTGCACGTCTCTGGCAAGAGCCTCACAGTGACTGAGGAGCGAGAGACCATCCAGCAGAGCCTCAACAGGTACCAGGGTCACCCCCTGCCCCGTCCCTGCCCTGGTGCCTCAGGAATGGGGCTGAGGCTGGGTCTCCCTCCTCTCTCCCACAGCTCCCAGTGTCTCACAGGAAAGTACGTCTCCCTGCGGTGCACAAGTAAGGAGCTGGCTGGGTCACAGCCCAGGGTGGGCCCCCTTTTGGGGCTTATGAGCACATTTCCCCCGTTCTCAGCACAGGGCTAGGCAAACGGGATCTCTTCCAGCAAATTTTCTGGGAAATAGAAAACTGCCAACGTTGCATTCCCTGCAACAAGTGTGGTACCTGTGGGTGGTGGGTGTGCTGTGTGTGTCCCCCTCCATGCCCCCTTCCCCTCGAGCCTTTCTCCCAGCCCTGCTCTCCCCCCAGCCTGTGGGCAGAGGATTTCTGGCCGGATCATCGGCGGGAAGGAGACCTCTGTGAACAAATGGCCCTGGCAGGTCAGCGTGCAGTACGGGCCCATCCACATCTGCGGCGGCACCATCATTGACGCCCAGTGGGTGCTCACCGCTGCCCACTGCTTCTTCATGTGAGTGCTGCTGCCAGCCCAGGCACCCAGCCCAGCCCCACGGCCCGGCTCTCACCCCTGCTGCCCCATCTCACCCTGCCAGGAACAGCATGAAGATCCTGGATGACTGGAAGGTGTACGGAGGGGTGTCGGACCTGAAGCAGCCCATGGAGGGCATCCCTGTGTCCCGGGTCATCATCAACTCCAACTACAGTGACGACCATGACGACTACGACATCGCCCTCATGAAGCTCTCCAGGCCACTGACACTCTCAGGTGAGGTCTCTCAGCTCACCTGGGCTTGGCTGGGCGGTTTTTGGGACACAGGGAGATGGACAGGATTGAGAGGTCCTGGGAATTATGGGCTGTGTGGGACTGCTGCCAGCTGGAGCATCCAGCTCTGCTGTGCCCACCTCGCTTGTCCCACAGCCAGGAAGGGTCTGGCACCCACAGCCGTGGGCTCAGCTGTGCCACCAGCCCCACATGGGGCCGGGGAGATCCTGCTGGGATGGGCAGAGTGGGGAGCCTTTCCTGTGCCCCACGCTCCTCCCCGGCTGCGGGGCTGGGACGGTTTCTCTCTGGTTTCTCTCTCGGTGACTCATCCCTCGCTCCCGTCCCGTCTCCTCCCTCATCCCTCGCTCCCGTCCCGTCTCCTCCCTCATCCCTCGCTCCCGTCCCGTCTCCTCCAGCCCAGGTCCGCCCCGCCTGCCTGCCCATGTACGGCCAGCGATTCCAGACCGGCAGGTCCTGCTTCATCACGGGCTTCGGGAAGACCAGGGAGAATGAAGGTGAGGGAGGAGTGCGGCTCCCCGCAGGCAGCTCCTGCGCACCAGCACAGCCCTGCTGGGCCCTCCAGGGCTTTTCCCGAAGGGATGGGCTCTCCAGGGCTTTTCCCGCAGGGATAACTCCCGGGATTGCCCTCCCAGCTGCGAGGCTTTGCAGAAATGAAATCTGTGAGAAACAACCCTGGCTGTGGAGGAGCAGGGGGCGGTGGAGGGTGACGAGGCCCCCCCTGCCCCACAGCTCTTCCTGCCTTGCAGATAACACATCCCCGAAGCTGCGGGAGGCCGAGGTGAAGCTGATCGACTACAAGATCTGCAACAGTGACAAGGTGTACGAGGGCTACCTGACCCCCCGCATGATGTGCGCCGGCTACCTGCAGGGAGGGAAGGACGCCTGCCAGGTGAGCTGGGGGCACACCAGGAGAAAGCTGCCCCATTTCGGGCACCCACAGGGGGTCTCCTGCCTCCCCTCCTCACTGCTGTGCCCCTCTGAGCCAGGGTGACAGCGGAGGGCCCCTGGTCTGCGAGGACGATGGCCGCTGGTACGTGGCCGGGGTGACGAGCTGGGGGACAGGATGCGGCCAGAAGAACAAGCCCGGAGTGTACACACGAGTGACAAAGCTCCTCAGCTGGATATACAGCAAAATGGAGGTGAGCTGGCAGGGCTGTGCCTGGGCAGGGGGGCCCTGCAGAGGGGCTGTACCCCCAGCACAGCCCTGGCACCTCACCCTGCTCTCCTCTCTGTCCCTTGCAGAGCGAGAACGACTAAGAGCGGGATGGACACTCGCCTGGGCTGTGCCTCCCCGGCTGGCACGGGCCACTGCCCCAGGCTGCTGCCAGGGCACGATGGCACCAGCCAATCCCTCACCTCTCTCTGGACTGTCCGTGCAGCCAGGGACCTGTGGCTGCCTCAGAACTCTGCCAACAGCACCTGCAAAGTGACCCTGCCCTCGCCCGGTGCCAGGGGTGACATGGTGGTGGCTGGGCACAGCACCCAGCCAGGCCCGGGGGGACACAGCCCATGCCAGCAGCTGGCCGTGCTGGCTGGGGGACACCTCCCTGCCCTGTGCCTGTGGCTCTTCTCCTGTAAATAGACCTGTCTGGACAGGGTGTGTGAGTGCTTCCTGCAGGGCCGTGGCACACTCAGCCAGTGGTTTATTAAACCACCACACACCAGTGGTTTATGACTGGAGGGGCTGCCAGCAGTGCCCGTGGACAGGGAACTCTCTCCTTCTGCCAGGTCCCAGCTGTGCCACCTTAGGGTGCAGGGTGTGGCCGCTGTGTTCACACTGCCCGCACCTGCGGGGCCGAGCCGGCGGCTCTGGAGCCAAGTGGAGCCCCGGGGTGTGGATATTCCACCCTCTGGGAGGGGCGGGCGCTGCTCCCGTGTTTGCGGAGGGATTTAGGAAATGCCTTTGACGGGCTGTCCCTCCCTGCCAGAGAAATGCCTGTTTGTTTATTTGTTTGTTTGTTTGTTTTTCCGTGCCGTGGCTCTGCTCTGAGCCAGCGATCCCTGCCAGGACACCAGCCGCTCTCAGCCTGCTCCGGGGAGGGTTTGTGGGGCAGCTCCACGCCCTGGGGGTGGCTGTGGGAGGTGTGACAGAAGCCAGCGGCAGGCAGAGGCCACGCTGGAGTGTGGCTCGGAGCAATCACCCAGTGGCCGGTGTGAGGCAGCCTTGGATCTCGCTGCTCTGAGCTCTGCAGTGCCCGAGTGCTGCACAGCCAGCCTGTCCTCCCTGCCCACGCCCCAGCAGGGACACTTTTCCCTTGAGGAAACAAGTGCCTGCGTCTCCTGGTGGATGCTGAGGCACGAAAGGAGATCCCCAGGGTGAGCAGAGGCTGCCTGCTCCCCTCCCCAGCCCTGTGGGCAGCTGCAGTGGAGCCTGGCCACGATGCACTCTTCTAATAAATGTTTTGGTAGTGCCCCACGTGGAGATGGCTCTTTGGGATGGGCTGGGAAGGAGGCAGAGATGTGTCCTGGGGAGCAGGCATGTGGGGTTTGTGATGGTGTGGCCTTTCCTGCCCGTCACCCTCTGGGCTGCTGCTCATGGCTGGGAGAAAAGGAATGTTTTAGTGTGCTCAGGCCCTGGGAACATCTCCTGGGTTCCCAGCACTGACCACTTCCCCTGGAAAAGGTTGTGGGCAGCTGTGGTTTGTGTTGGGATTTTGGGCTGGCAGCTCTGGTCGGGTTCTGGGTGTGCAGAAAGCACCTGCCTCTCCCAGGGGCTGGGGCTGCCACCTGCCTGCTGATGGGAAGGGCTGGGTGAATTCCTGCCTTTGCTTCACTTCTGGATTTGGAGCAGGGCTGGGTGGCTGCCCTGAACCTGAACTGAAACAAAGGGAGGGAGTGGGTGCCTTTGGGGAAGCTCCAAGTCAGCCTGACCTCAAATCCCTTTTCAGAGCAGCAGCCCAGAAACCTCCCACGGATGCAGGAGCTGCCCGTGAGGAACGGAGTGTGCAGGGCCCAGGGACTGTTCCCACTCCAGAACCTCTGACAAGGGCCTTGGGCAGCCCTGTGAATTCCAGGGAGGAGAGGGGGGCTCTGCTCCCCGCACACTGGGGCTGGACGTGCTGCACTGACCGCCCTGAGTGTGCAAAGCAACAAAATTTTCCACAAAGAGAAGCAGCTGATCTTGAGTTAGAAACAGGGCCCTGACTTCCCTGTTTTGTTCTGGTCTGGTTAAAGTGGGAATTCAGTGGGTATTAAGTCACAGACCCAGCTCAGGTTTGTTCAGAGATGTTCTGAGGGTTTCTCTGGATAAGTCAGAGCAGAGCAGCAGCTCACAGTGGTTTATTACTGGAGAAATTGATCTTTTGAGAAGGAATGGCCCCAAAATTGGAACCCAGTTAGAGCTGATCTTGCTGTTCCTGGGACCAGCAATGGTAACATTTCAGCACGGGTGGGACCTGCTCCTCTGCTGTGGATTTCTCCTCCTCAGGGGCTGTTGGTCCTCTGAAAGTCTGTCACAGCAGAGAAACGCCTTCAGCCCCTAATACAAATTTAATTTATCTCTTCTAAACCTGCCATCCAGCAGTGTCTCCCCCCAGCTCCACAGGCAGGTAGGCTGTGTTTTCCCAAGGGATGGAGTTTTCTAAGCAGATTAGGAGTGATTATTTCCCCGTGAAGCCTGGCCACGGCTGCCGTGCTGTCCCCAGATGCTGTGCAGATGAAGCAGACGCCTTGGACACCGCTTTGCCTCCACTCCTGGGGGAGCAGAGCTCTGGTGGGTTCCAGCCCAGCCCCGAGGAGCTCCAGGGACAGCCCAGGCCATCACCTGTGGCTCTTTGCTTGCTCAGTGTCCTGCTCCAGAGCATCATCTGAGACAAGAGGTGCTGAGCACGGCCCCACATCTGTTCCCAAGTTCCTCTGTGCTCTGGAAATCGTAGGCCAGCATCCCAAAGGGACAGAAATTACAAAAATACAGCCTGGCAGGCACCACGTGAATTACTGCCCATTAGCAGTGGTTTTCCCGATCTCTCCTTTTATAGCTCTTTGTTCTGCTGGGTCAAAACAGATTTGTTTATAGGGTTTCAGCGATGATGTTTCTCCACAAAAATGCTTTTCCTCTAGCTGGGGATTGGTTCCCTTCCATGGCCAGTAACATCACCACTTGGCACGGAGTCCCTGGGCTTCAGCTGGGGCTGTGCTCAACAGGGCGGTGCAGGAGCCTCAGCACAGCCACAGCTCAATCCCCGCTCCTGCAGGGATTCAGGGCACAAGGAATGGCTTGGACCTGATGGGAAACACTGTTATTGGGGTAAACACACAGCTTTTGTCACTGCTCCACTCTCCGGTGTCCCTGATGGGGCCATGGGCTGCTTGACACTGAACAGGCAATTTCCAAGCTTGGCAATACAGGGAGAGACCTTCAAACTGGAGGGGAAAGTTCTGGAGAGGAAGTGGTTCCATCCCTGCCCCAAGCCCACGGGGGGGAGATGCCTGCTCCAGGCTCAGATGAAATCATGCCCTGCTGGAGTGACTGGCAGTGCTGCTGTTCTCTCAGACAGCTGAGGAGACCAGCCCAGCCCCTTTGTTGGCATAAATCAGCATCTCCTGCCTGGCCTCTGCTTTACTTTTGGCCCAGTTTCTCCAGAAGAGAAGCTGGAGCTCGGTGCAGCCTCTCCAGCAGCACAGCTCTGGGGAGAAAATGTTTACCATGGAGCTGCTTTTCCTCCTCCCTTCCCACATTCACACTGGGGGCTCTATTTTACCTGAGTTTGTACAGGAAAAAAAAAAAACCAACTTGCTGGTGATTTTTTTTTTTTAAATTCGACTCATTTTGAGCAGCTCCTTGGGAATTTGTAAATAAAGAACCAAGGGAAAGGAGAGCACGGAGCACATCCAGCCACATCCAGCTGTGTCCTGGCTGCTGCTGCATGGGGCATCTGTGCTCAGGGCTCTGCAGCCCCCAGGACAGGGTCACACCTGAATGTTTTACTCTGTGCTGTGGATAATGACAGCCCAGCAGCAGATAAGGTCAGAAGAGCCCAAAACTTGATTATAATGGCTTGATCCCTGCCTGCCTCTCTGCAGGGTAACTGACAGCCTTATCCTGTTATCCTTCTGCATTAGAGGGACTTGACGTTTTCCAGCTCCTCACTGCTGGTCTGTATCTCTTGACCCTTTGAATAATTGCCTTGAAATGCCAGTGCTGGTTTGTTTTCTTCCCATGTTTTACTGGAAGCGGGGAGATGGTGCCGTCACCGCCTGATTTCTATCTCAGATGCGTTGGAGTTAGCAGGGATGAGCCAGCTCCGTGGTGACAGCATTGCTGAGGTGTTTTTCCAAGAAGGAATGGCTGTGCAGGGCAGCCAAGCACACAGAGGTTTGCCAGCCTGGCCTGGGATGGAGTGGTGCCCGTGGCTCTCAGCTCCTGCCTGGCAGTGCCCCCAGCGCTCTGTTCCCATCTGACACCCTGCACTGCCCATCCTGCTCCTCCCAGCACGCCTGCCTGTCTGATGGGAACACACTGCCACAAAGCTCTCTGACGGGGCTTTCAGAGCTTTGCACAGGCCTTTTTGTCCAGCCCTTCTGTCACACAGCGTTTTGCCCTGGCTGGTGAAGTGTACCCTGGTTCCTGACCTGCTCTGGGTAACTCCCAGCAGGTCTGGTTTCCTGCAGCTGCCAAATTCAGGGCAGGGAATGCAGGTACCAGGTCCTGGGTGTGCCTGGAACTGAGCCAGGCCAGGCTGGAAGGGGCCCTGCTGCCCACCCCGAGCTGGGTGGACCCTGAGGTTGGCTGAGTGATGTGACTGGAGCCCTGTGAGCTGGCCCACCTGGCCTGGCAGCCCCTTTGCCAGCCCTCAGGAGGCAGCAGGACAGCAGGGCTCCTGTGCCATGTTTGCCAGTTCATCTGTGTGTGTTTTCTGCTGGCCCCAGAGCAGCTCCCAGCCTGTTCCTCACTCTCCCCATGCCCAGAGCACAGCTCAGGGCAGAGTCCAGGCTGCTCTGCTGTGGGAAGGGATGTTTCACAGCCAGGTGAGCATTTCCCCTCCACACCTGCACCCTGCAGGCACCGTGACTCTTGAAGAACCACGGAATCACTGAATGGTTCGGGTTGGAAGGGACCTTCAAGGCCATCAAGTTCCAAATCCCTGACAAACCTTCCACTATTCCACGTTGTTCCCGTGGAACAGCCCCATCCAACCCGGCCTTGGACACTTCCAGGGATCCAGGGGCAGCCACAGCTTCTCTGGGCACCCTGTGCCAGAGCCTCACTGCCCACATAGGGAAGAGTTTCTTCCCTCTATCCCATCTAGCCCTGCCCTCTGGCAGTGGAAGCCATTCCCTCTTGTCTCTCAACCCATGCCTTCTCCAAAGTCCAGCTCTCCTGGAGCCCCTTGAGGCGCTGCAAGGGGCTCTCAGCTCTCCCTGGAGCTTCTCCTCTCCAGGCTGGACACCCCCAGCGGTGTCCGGAGCAGAGGGACTCCATCCCCCTGAGCATCCCCGTGCCTTCCTCTGGGGGGATCTGAGAGCCGCCGGGGGNCCCTCTCGTGGGGCCGTACCCCGGTACCGGGTGCGGTACCGAGCCCCAACCCGCTCCCCCGGGGACACGGCCGGGACCCTGCCCCGCTGCCCCGGGGCATCGCCCCTCGCCCCGACCCGCCCGCATCCCGGCCCCGGCGGTTGCCATGGCGACGCCGGGTACCGCGGTTTCCCTCATCCCACCGTTGCCTGGTTACCAGCCCCCCGTGCTGGGGAGGATGCCCCGGCGGACCCACCCGAGAGCACCGCGGGGACACCCGGAGCGCGGCCGGCGTTCCGCAGGCTGGCTGGGCTGTGCGGAGCGGGGGATCCCGGCGAGCGGGGGCATCCCGGGGAGCCGGGGGATCCCTCTGTGGCAGCCCTTGGCAGCGCTCGGGCTCCTGCTGTTCAATATTGTAGTAACACCGTGCGTAAACAGCCGAGCGCCTCATCCCGGGAAGGCGTACGGAGGAAGGGAAGAGCGTGTCTCTCGGGGTGTGTAATTAATGCCTCCAAAGAAACGGGTTTTGGAGTCCATGTGGTGGAACTTGGATCTTGCAGGGATGTTTCTGTGGGAGGGAAAGTGACAGGTGGTTTGTGTGGATGTGAATAAGCAGCGTGAAGGAGCAGCCTCTCGGGGAAAGCCGTGTGTGGATTGGAATGGAGCACCCATTTTGGCAAGCCCGCAGCGCTCCAAGACACTGCTGGGTCCCGTTGGGATTTCCAGTCCCGCTGGCTGGTTTTGCTCCCAGTTTGAAACAAAGACAAACCCGGAGAATCCCTGCTCATGCACGACTGGACCGTGGTTCCAAGGCAGAGTGAAGTGGAGAGCTGCCAGCATGAAGTGCCATGGCTGCCAAGCCAGGCCACCTGTTGGAGCATGTTTGGGACCTGCTGGAGAATATCCTGTGCCTGCAAGCTGTGAGTCTGCCTGCACCTTCCTCTCCTCAGCCTCACAGCTCACACTCACCTGGAAATTTTATCTGCTTTGTCTCAATGTACCCATTCAGGTAAATCATGGTGGGGAGCCACGGCTTCTCCAGGTGTGGAGGACACTCCCTGGCACAGCTCTGTGTGCAGCTGTTCCCCCGTGTTTGTCTTTCAGGCTGTTTGTGTGTTTGCAAGGAGGCTGTGCTGAGCTCTGCAGCTGTTGTGTCCCCAGGCATGGAGAAGGCACCTCTGGCACTGGCAGCATGGAGGTGTCCTGTCCTGTCCTGCCCTGTCCTGTCCCACCCCGGGGCTGTGCCACCTGCCCATCCCTCTGTGCCTGGGGCAGTGTTGCTGGGGACAACAGCCATGCTTCTGCCGTCTGCCTTGTGCTCGTGGTGGTCGCAGCTGATGGTGACAGCAGAGGAGAGAAGGGAGAAAATGTCTGCTCTGATGTGCTGCAGAGCGTGGCAGTGCTGTGGTACCCAGCAGGCTCAGGAGCCTCAAACAGCCTCTTGCTCGCTGCTCCCTCAGGGTGCTCTGATGATCTGGGGTGCTCTCACCACCAGGATCCTCCAGGGAACCTCTCCTTTTTCTCACCTGCGGGGTTCTCACAGCTGATGGCCCTGCAGAGCCCGGGCTCATTCAGCCGCTGTGTGGCCAAACGAGGGTGTGGTGGGAGAATGGCACGGTCCAGGCAGGTGCACGGTCAGGTTTACAGCCCTGGTTATCTGTTAGTCAAATAAGGCGGGATCAGGAGCAGCAGACTCCTGTGGGAGGTGGTGCTGATGTTTACTGCCTGCTGCAGCCCAGCCTGCGCTCCCTGGCCAGGCAGCCTTAAGCTCAGCAGGGTTTGCACTGGAGGTTTACCCCAGTGAAGGATTGGCCTCATTGGGGTGTCACTGAGGGGCTGGGGACTGTGCTGAGCCACACATGACCAGGCAGTCTTGGCTGAGGCTTCTGAATGGTTTAGGGTCAGTTCCATGGGGCTGGAAGAAGCCCTGCAGGAGGCAAGTGGAATTCTGGGGTACAGGTGAGGGATGGTGCACTCAGAGACACCCCAAACCAGCAGAAGAGACAATTAGACTGTAGTGAAGCCAGGTTTGTGCCTCCCATCCAGTCAGCCTCTGAATCAGCACCGCATTTGGGAAAGGCCATCCATACCAGGATGGCGAGGGCTGGAAATCTCCTCTCCTCTCTCATTTAGAAGCACGAGGCACAACAACAGGCACATTAATAGGCAGATTGATGCTGACGTGAAATGGCAGAAGAGCACATCCATGCAGAGCTGGAGATGTCCATTCACACATGCACGCTCTTAAACGCCCCGGGCAACGGAGCACTGCTGTCAC
The DNA here is from genome assembly GCA_013400435.1 of Pycnonotus jocosus. Taxonomy (NCBI): domain Eukaryota; kingdom Metazoa; phylum Chordata; class Aves; order Passeriformes; family Pycnonotidae; genus Pycnonotus; species Pycnonotus jocosus. The sequence goes on along the minus strand of VWYP01001553.1, from coordinate 194,505 downwards.
GGTCTGGGGGGCTTTGCACAGAAACCAGAGATTTTAACTAGGTCTGATCTTCAGGAGATGCCCTGAGGACTCCTGATGGAAGGCGGAGGCTGCCTGGAATTGCACTGTGATGGCTGAGACTCGACAGGGCAGATCCATGCAAAACAATGCAAAGGAAAAGGGGACTTGGAGATCCAACAGCATTACAAATTCACCTGCCTTGCTGTGGCAGGATTTGCTGTGCTGCACAGAGCTGAGCCAGGCAGGAGAGGCTGGCTCTGTCTGCCTGGATTTGCCCACTCCTCTCCCTCATCCAGGCTCCATGCACACACACACACACACCCCAAGCCAGCAGTGTGGAAATGGGCAAGGAGGGATTATCCAGGAGGAAGAGGCTGAGGAGGAGCTGTGGCCGTGCTCTGCACGGAGGGAGTGTTGGCTGTGTGCGTGGCAGGGCGGCGGCAGGGCTCTGAATCATCCGGCTGGCTGGCGTGGGTGCAGGTGGCTCCCAGCTCCTGCTGCCAGGGTGGCCCTGCCACTGTCACCCTGCCTTGGTGTCACCTCTGGCTGCACTGAGCACAGGGAACTGACCCCCACCATGGGCAGGTCCAGCCCTAACTGTCTCTGGGTTAATCCCCCAACCCACTCTCATCCACATCCTCTTAGAAAGCAGCAAACTCCATGCACTTCCTCATTCTGTGTCGCTGCTTCCTCCCCCACCCCGAGCCTCTCACAAATTCCTGCTGCCTCCTCCTGCCACCAGCTCCTCTGTGGAGATAGGGATGGTGGGAAACGTCTGGTTTGCCTCATAAGGCAGCAGGTGGAGCTGGGATGAGAGGGAAGGGGAGTTCTGGACGCTGCTCTGCTCCTGTGCCGCCCCGCCTCTCTCCGTGTTTTGCCAGACCTTGCAGTTTTAACAGGAAACCCCCATGTTTTGTTTGAGTCACAGGCATTGCCACTGCCCGTGGTGTTCGGGGTGGTGACTCCAAACTTTGTGTCACCAATGGGGAGAAAACAGGAAGAGATTCGTGCTGTGGGACGTGGCAGCTGCTGGATTTCCTCTCCTTTCCTGTGCTGAGGCACAGCTGGATTCAGCACGGGAGAAGGCAGGAGCAGGGGGAATGGCAAACCCTCGGCAGTGCTCGCTCTTCTCACTTTATTTCAGCTTCAGGAAGAAGTGGGTGGGCCAGCTTGGAGCAACCCAAAAAAACCTGTGGCTCCTTGCAAGGCATATGCTTCCTTGGAGGAGAGCTGGGCTGGTTTGCACTGCAGAGCGCCGTGTTTGCCTTTGGAGCAGGGACAGTGCCAATCCTGGCGGCTCACCCGTGCAGAGATAAGCTGGAGCGCACGGAAGTGTGTGAATTCTAGGAATTGAGATAGAAAAACAAAGAACATATGTGAGCTGTGTGCTTGGCTCGGCCCAGCAGCGAACTCTGCCGCGCTACGTGCGAGAAGCCAAACACTGAGCAAGGGGCTGGAGGGTGTGTGTGTGGCTGGGCAGGGCCCAGCGCCACGTGGAGGGGCTCAGGGCAGGGAATAATGTGAAATTCCCTGAGAGGGAGTGATCCAGTAGCAGGAAAATAGCAGCAAAACAGTGAAAATCTGATGAATGATTTGTTTGAGAAATACGGGAGCCAATTAATATTGATCACGGCACGAGAGCATGAGCTGGGTCACAGCCCTCGTGCACACACAGAGCCCTCGTGGGGGTGAAATGACTGATTTTTGCAGCCTCGTGGTGAAAAGATAAAGAACATGAGAGAAAGGATTGCTTGCATCTCGAAGTGACTGTGTCACCAGCTGTGGGTTCTTTGTGTGTGCTTCTAAGGCCTGGTAATTACCCTGAAATCTGCATCTCAGCAAACGAGGGGGTTTGTCTGAGCCCACTGCGGAGCAGCCCCGCGCTGCACAATGGCCCAGCAGCTGCAGCAGAGGGGGATGAAACCCTCCAGTGTTCGGGTAAACACATCGCCTTCGGAATGGCAAATCGTGGAAGGGGAGGGAGGGAGGGATGGATGGAATTAGCTGGGATAGCGCTTGTTGTGATGAACGAGGTGGGGTCTGGGAATGCTGGTGGGGCCGGGGCTGCCTCCTCTGGGGGTGCAATGGGAACTGGCCCCCCAGGGCAGCACTGGGAAAGGCAGGGAGCCAAGCACTGCTGGGGCCAGCCCTGGTGGGCATTGCTGAGCCTGCTCCGTGCCAATCCTGGGAGCACAGGCTGGGAGAAGGGGCCCTGGCAGGGTCTGGGGGACACCCGGCCTGGGGCAGCTGAGCTGCCTCCCCCGTGGCTGCCAGCGGGGGTGGGCTGGGATGGAGGCTGCTTCGGAATCAGGTCAGGCTCTGGAGGGGCTGAATAGCGGCACGCCGGGCTCTGCATCCGTCAGCGAGCTGAATTCCTGCCGTGTCGAGGGCCCCTTCCTTATCGGCACTAATCCAGCGCGGCAGCTGCAGCAGCTCTGTAACACTGGGCGCTATCAGGGCTCCCGATAACCCCCTTTCCACTGGGCTCCCGATACCCCCCTTCCCCTGCCGAGCCAGCAGCGAGCCCTCTCCGTGCTCCCGACCATGTATGGCCACCCAGGCGGGCGCTGGGGCACGGGGTGACCGCCTGGCACCGCTGACACCGACGGGCACAGAGAGCCCCGGGGCAGCGCAGGGAGCTGCGGGGACACGGAGGCACAGCCAGCCCTCCGAGGAGCTGCATCAGCAAAGCCCTCACCTCCTGGCAGTGCCCCGTGCCAGCGGGCAGGATGGGGAGCAGCTCCCCCCTGTCCCCTGGCTGTCCCCTGGCTGTCCCCTGGGGGCTGCAGAAGGGATGCTGGCTGCAGGCTGTGGGTAGAGCAGCGCTGCCGGGTCGCTCCCATGCCAAACGCAGCTGGGGACATGTCACCCTGCCCGAGCTGGAGAGCGTCACAGCCCGGCCACAGCGTCCTTACAGCCGGGGAGAAAGGTCCGTGCTCCCGGTGAAGGGACAGGGCCGGGCTCCTCTGGGAGGGGACACCAAGATTATTTATGGTCTCTCCTTGCTGCTGCACGGAGCCCGGAGGGCAAGTGTGTCTTTGAGCTCACGTCCCACCAGGGCCACTGGCCTCATTGCGGGAGTGTAATTGCTATGCTAATTGGGACAAATCATCATCAGAGGCCGGGCCGGGGGTTGATGGCCCGACCCGTGCCGTGCCGTGCTGACAGGAGCCCTGGGATGTTCAAAACCAATGAAGTTTGAAGAGCAGATGTAGAAAGAGCAAAGTAAAATTGTTCTTCTTGCCTCTTCTTCCGTGGTGTCTCTTAAATCTTCTTGAGAAAGTTTTTAATTGAAAGGCACCACATTAAAAAAAAATAGTCCCAAGTGCAAATGGAGTCTGTCCCAGTTTAGGAGGCTGGGAATAGTCAGCAAACTGATAAAGTTATGTCAACTTCTCCCAAAGACAGAGGGATTTAGGCTTGAGTGTTTGAGCAAACTAGGGTAACTGTAAATCCAACCTCTTTAATTTTTTTTCTTTTTTTTTTTTGTCTCTGGAGAGGTTTAGGTTGAATATTATGAAAAGGTTCTTCCCCCAGAGGGTCTGTAGCTCTCCCCTGCCCCCTGGCTTTGTCCCAGTGCTCTCCCTGAGGCACCTGGGTGCTGACACTCTCCTCTCCCCTCTCTCACAGCAGCCATGGAGGCAGTGCTCCTCTTCCTGTGCTCCCTGCTGGTCCCAGCGGCCGTGGCAGACGGTAGGTGCCCGGTGCTTCCCACACACACCCCAGGAACAGGCTGGGGAACCCTGGGAACAGCCTCCACATGGATCCACGGGGGCTGGAGTGGGGCGTGGGGCAGCAGCCACGAGAACCCAGAGCCCCAGGGTTTGTGAGGAGCTGCCAGGGCTCAGCCCACTCACCTCACACCCCCTTGTCTGCTCATTTCCAGTGGGCACCCAGGAGAAGGAGGAGGAGGAGGATCCCTTTAACTATGGTGAGTGAGCCTGGCTGAGATGGGGTGGGTGTGCCCTGACCCTTCCCTGAAGCCAGCAGGAATGAATCCTGTGTCTCCCCCTCCCAGATTACCAGAGCCTGAGGATCGGGGGGCTGGTGTTCGCCGTGGTCCTGTTCACCGTGGGCATTCTCCTCATCCTCAGTAAGCTGGGGCTGTGCTGGGTGCTGGGCTGGCAGGCTGGGGCAGCAGGGGCTGTTCCCGTGCTGGGGGGGCACTGGGAAAAGCCTCATCCCACTCCCCCTTGGGCCACACTCACCGAGTTTCTCTCCCCGTGCAGGCAGGAGGTGCAGGTGCAGTTTCAAGCAGAAGCCCAGGTGAGTGAGGGCAGCCTGGTGGGGAGCATCTCCCTTGAAAAGCTTCTCTGCTCTGATCCTCCTGGGCTCTCACAGCTGACAGAGGAGCTGCTCCCTCTGGGCATCCCTTTGGGGTGCCCAAAACTGGGGGAGCAGCTCTGCCAGGCACCTTCCTGGCCATCCCACCCTGGGATGGGGCACAGATCCCAGCTGCCCTCACCGTGCTCCTCTCCTTGCAGGGCTCCAGGGGACGAGGAAGCTCAGGCAGAGAACCTGATCACCTCCAACGGTAAGGTCACCATGCTGCTGTCACTGTGCCACTGCCCCATGTCACACAGATATAAACCCCTCTGCTCTTCCCTTTGCAGCAACGGCGGCACAGAAAGCAGAGAACTGAGCAGGAGCCAATGCTGTGAGTCCCAGGCGGGGCTGGGTGGGGGCATCAGGATGGGAGGGGCAGCTGGGGCTGCCTCTGGGGGTGGCTGTTGACTGGGCTGCTCTGAATCCCTGGGGTGGGCTGGGGGTGAGCACTGGTGGGCTCCACAGCAAGGAAACTCAGCGTTGGCAAGGTCCTGAGTGTCCACAGGCAGCCCAGCAGGAAAAGGAAGCATCTGTCCGGATTTTCCCTTGTGTTACACTTCCTTTTCTGGTGCTCCTCCACCCCCGAGCGGTTTTGGTTTTTAGGGTGTTCAGAAAGCTGGGTGTGAACCCCTCGGGGCATCTCACTGAGCTCTCCAGCCTCCCGGGCTGTGCCCTGCTTTGGAGAGGGGGAAGGCTGGAGCAGAGTTTGTGCTGCAGTGTGGGGAAAGCCTGACCCTCTGCTGTGCTCCTCACGCAGAGCCAGCGAGCCGAGGACAGACGCTGGGAGCGCAGATGCCCGCAGCCTGCGAGGAAACCGAAACCCCAGCAGCAGATCCCTCTCAGGAGCCGCGGGGCTGCCGTGTCCCTGTCCCCCCGTGTGCTCCAGCACCAGTTCTCTGTTCCCTAACCCGACTAAACTCTGCTCACCGTGCCTCCCGTGGTGTGTAATGTTGCTGTGAGATGATCATTACCTCTAGGGCTAGTTGTTGCTGGTGTTGTAATCGTGACTTTCTCTTCACCTTTCTCGTGCTGTGCGTGTGATTCGGGCTCTGTAGGACTGGCAGGCCGCTGCCCTTTGGGCTGCCCTCCAAGCCTGGGAACAGGGAGCTGGGCTGTGGGGCAGGGAGTGTGGGCTGTGGGGCAGGGCCCCCCGTTCCCTGCCCAGTGCCAGCAGCACAGCCCCCCTGGCTCTGGGCAGGGCTTGGGGACCTGCAGTGCCCTGGGGACCTGCCCAGCCATTGCAAGGCCACCTGTCCTCATTTCAGCAATAAACCCCTGCATGCCCCCAGCCTAAAAACAGCCATGGTGAGGGGTGAGTCAGGCAGGGACATCCCATGGCTCAACCCTCCTCGCTGGGGTCACTGGGGTGCTGGATTCAAGGCTGAAGGGAGCTCTCCTGCCTTTCCTGCTTGGCACTCCCCATTTCTGTCCCTGGTTGAACCTGTGGGATGCTGCTTTAAGTGTGAGGCAAGGCCGTGGTGGCAGAGAAGCCTGTGAGATCCCCAGCACGGTGACACTGTGGATGAGGACAGCAGCACAGTGGTGACCCCACTAACCAGCACAAACCAGCTCCTGCCCGTGAGCCACAGCTGGGTGGGTGTCACAGGCAGAGGGCTAAAGAGAAACAGGGATCCTGTCTGCGCTTGTCTCTGGCAGGGAAGGGGCAGCAGCGTCTCCACCTGGTGCTCCCTGTCCCTCCTGACTCCTTGTCACTCCCTGTGCCACCTGTGTCAGTGCTCTGTGTTGTCCCGTGGTGGTTCTGTGTCACCCCTGGTGCCAGCTGTCCCCTCTCCCCATGGAGCAGCAGCAAATGGCGCCGAGTGATTCTCGGGGCTTTTGCACACCTGAGCTTGCACTGTGACAATGTGCTGAGCCCAGAGGCCATCGTCACCCTGTGTCCTCTCATGGGTCAGAGGCAAACCTGGGAATTTTGGCACTTCCCCAAGTCCATGGGCAGGCAAAACCTTGGCTGGGGCTAGGGACAGCCAGCCTGGGTGGGGGCAGCAGTGGTGGATCCCCAAGGCTTCACTGGAACACCTCAGGGTGCCATCCCCACAGCAGGAGTGGGCTCTTGTCCTCCAGGATGGTTTTGAGAGGAGTTTCTGCTGTATCCATCCCACTGTGGTGGCCCTGCCCTCTGCGTGGGCAGTGTCCCTGCATGCTTGGCATCACTTGGTGGCACCGGGAAGCTCAGTCCCATCTGTGCCAGGCAGAGGGGCCGTGTCTCGTGTTGTGTCCCTTCCCTCCACCCTGGCTGTTGCAGAGAGCTCCCGGGCAGAGCAGACCCCCGAGTGTCACAGTGTGTGTCCCGTCGGAGTGCCCGTGCTGTCCCTCGTGTGCCGTCGGTGTTACCACCAAACAAAGAGCTCCCTGTGGTGTGTAAAATGGCCAAACCCTGACTGTTGTAAAATAAACTGAGCTATTGTGTCTCCTTTTAAATAGGCGAGTGTGCTGCTGTGCTGGAGGGCTGGTGTGCTCTGTGCTGTGACCTAAGGGGAAAGGAATAAAATATCGTTTCTATCGGTGCCTGCCTGCCTTGTCTCGAGGGCCGTGGCGTTCCCAGGGCAGCCTGGCAGCTTCCCACGCTGTCCCATTGTGGCCGGGCTGGGGCCAGGGGAGCAGGGGCAGCGCCCTGGGCAGCACAGCCGGGCTTTGTGCCGGCCGAGCCCCGTCCCGCTCCCTTCTGCAGCTCAGCAAGGGCAGAGCCCGTGGGAAGGGGGCACGGAGGCGCGGCCGCGGACACTTTTGTCCCTCGGTTTTTTGGGAGCCGCCGTGTCAGGCTGCTGGCGCGCCGGTCCGGCGGATGCTGAGCGCTGCCAGGGCACGGTGACAGCGGTGACAGCAGAGCCGCTGTGACGGCCCCACGCAGCCCCCTCCTGGGGCTTGGCCGCGCCCCGTGGCACCGGGGCCGGGCTGCTGCGGGCTCCGGGTGTCTGCGCCGGGCAGCCCCGCCAAGGGGAGCGTCCCTCGGGGCCGGGTCCCCCCCCCGCCCCCGGCCACCGCGGCGTTAATCAGCTCGTGCGCGTGACTCCGGCTCGCTGATGGCGAGATTAGAGCAAACCGGATTGCACAGCCCTCCTGGCAGCCGGCCCCGCCGGGCCCGGGGCTGGCATCGCCCTGGGGACGGGCACAGCATCCCGGTGCCCACTGCCCGCGGGGATGAGCCAGGGACATCGCGGTTCCACGGTGCTGCTGCGCCCCGAGAGGGCTCGGTGTTGGCACGGAGGAGCTGACCCGGCCGAGGGACACCCTCGGTGGGTGCCAGGCTGGCAGGATGGGGCGAGCTGCCTCTCCAGCAAAAGGCAGTCACAGCCTGTGTTGGAGCCCATCCCTCGGCTCGTCACCACCGCAGGAGGTCAAGGCCAGTGGGGCTGACAATGGGAGGGAGGGCTGTGACAAGGACACGCAGCTCGGGGTGCCCAGCCCTCCCCACCCGCTGGCACGGTGGGTGCTGCCCCTGCCCTTCCCTCTCCTCCCTCTTTCCCAAAGGCGGGCGGGAGCCCTGTGCCTCCCCTCGTGACTGCGATAAACATTACACCGAGGCCATTAATGTTTAATGAGGTTTGTCTCCCAATTAATGCGCTTTCCCGTGGGTGCCCACTCGCAGAGCGAGGCGCCCGCTGGACGACACGCCGAGGCCATGGGTGACGGTAAGGACAGACGGGGGACACGGGGACATCTCCCTGCGAGGGGCAGCGCTGGTCCCTCCCACCACGGGGGAAGCTCTCGATGAGGATTTGGGATGGGCAGAGGTGGGATGGATCCTCAGAGCTCCACAGCCCTGTGGCACATCGGTGCCAGCTGGTGTTTGGCTCCTTGGGGTGGTTTCTCCTTCCCAGCTGCTCCCGGCAGAGGGCTGTGCAGTCAGGTAAGGTGGCTGGAGCACTGACAGGGTGACAAGCTCACTGACGTCCAGAGGGGTTGTTGGGGTGCATCTGGTGTGAGGTGTGAGCCTGAGGGATTGTTCAGTCCTGTGCACTGAGGGGACAGTGCCATTGGTGGAGCCTGAGGCAGTGGCACTTCCCGGTGGGTCGCTGGAGCTTCACCCGGAGCTCGAAGGCTCCTGAGCATCCTGCAAATGCAGCCTGTGAGTGCATCCCGTGAATTTGCCATGGACGTTAAACCTCCTGGGATGAGACCAAGAGTTTCCTGGCTCAGCTGAGTGCCAGGGAAGTCACAGCACTCTCACTTGCAGTCCTCGATCCTGGTCTCTCCCTCTTCACATTGTGAGGACGTGGCTCTCACTGGAGTTTCTCCTCTTTTCAGAGCAAGTGCCTGAGCAGGGCCAGGACAGGTTCAGCTACGGTGAGTGTGTGCCCCTGCAGGCCGGGAGGCTGTGGGCAGGGGGATGGGGANAGGACGTGGCTCTCACTGGAGTTTCTCCTCTTTTCAGAGCAAGTGCCCGAGCAGGGCCAGGACAGGTTCAGCTACGGTGAGTGTGTGCCCCTGCAGGCCGGGGGGCTGCGGGCAGGGGGATGGGGAGTCCCTTGCACTCTGCTGTGGGCTCTGTGCCCCCTGCACTCTGCCGTGGGCTCTGTGCTGCGGGCTCGGGCTGGGCTGACCCCTCCCGGCTCTCCTCCTCCCCAGACTATGACACCATCCGCAACGGGGGGCTGATCTTCGCCGTCGTGGCTTTTGTGATCGGGCTCCTCATCATCCTAAGTAAGTGCCTGGGAGGGCCGGATACTCCTCGCTGCTGCTCCGTGCTCCATTCAGCCCTCTCCTCTGGTGGGGAGGGGGCTGGGGGTCACCAACCCTGCCCCCACAGCAGCAGGGGTGGGCACAGCCTGCCCCCAGGGCTGCCTGGGAACTTTCCATCCAGGCACACTCCCAGCACAGGGCGAGTTGGGAGGGAGACCACGTAAATATTTAGTGTTTCCCTGCCAGCGCCAGTGCTTCAGAGGGAAGGTCACTCATTAAAAATAGCAGAGAAACTCTGACATTTCCAGAGAGACCAACCAGCAGTCCCAGAGCTCTCGAACCTCGACAGCTCCCAGACTGACCCCATGCTAAGTGTGCAGGGCACCCTATGACCCTGTCTGGGTGTTCTGGCCCCACTTCATACTGGGTGGCTGCAGTCACAGCTGCTTCAAGGACTGTGCCGCGGAATTTTAGGGAGAAAACCATGAAAACCAGCAGCATTTGCAGTCATGGGGCAGCTTGGGCAGGAGCCTGTGGCTGGGCACTGCCAGGCTGTGGGGTGGGTGTGAAGCTGGGGGGAGGCTCAGCCTCAGTCACTGCTCTCGCCCCCAGGCCAGCGGTTCCACTGCGGAGGGAGGAAGAAGAGGAGGTGGGTATTGCACGGTGCCTGTTCCAGCCCTGCTGACAGGGCCAGGGTTCAGCCCACGTTCCCCCTCTCTCAGCCACATTGCCCACTGTAACCCTCCTCCCTTTGCTTCTTGCTCCACAGGCAAGGGAACGAGGAAGAGCTGTAGGTGCAGGTAGGAGGCTGCAGCTGCTGCCAGGCTGCCCGTGCTGGGCAGCGATGCTTTGGGGTACTCCTGCTGCAGGGAAGCACTTCTGGGGGGTCTGTCCTGGGAGGAGGCGGGCTGGCACACGCTGGCCATGTCACCCTCCCTCTCTCCGGTTCCAGAGCCACAATGCCACCGTGGAAGCAGAGCTCCAGCCGAAGCCCAGGAGTCCTGGCCAGTGGCCACCCCTCACCCCGCTCCAGTGGATCCATTACCCCGCAAGGCCAAAACGCAAATTACCCTCGTGTTTCCCTCTCCCTTAGACCCAGCAAGAGTTTCTTGGCTAATAAAATTCGAGCTCCGCGAGGTTAAACTGTGTGCCCGAGGCCATTGAATCGCCCACTCTCCCGGCCTGGCGCCAATTGCTTTTCTGCCCTGCAGGCACCTTCCACCACAGACCCAGGAAAGGTTCCCGCAGGCTCCTCCGCAGCCCGAGGCTCCAGCAGGCACCCGCCTGCACCCTGGGTTTGCTCCGGATGTTTCTTCTCCCAGCTGCAGGTCCTGGATCCTGCCGCACTCGCTTTTCCCTTGGGATGCCCAGGAAGGGGCTGAGGCTCTTTGTGTGCTCGTGTCCGGCTGGGATGGGGTTAATTCTCTCCCTCGCAGCCTTCGCGGTGCTGGGCTGTGTGCTGGGAGCTGGGAAGGTGGTGGGAAGACTCCAGTTCTGGATTCTGCTGCTCCCACAGCAGCTGCGCTGTCCCTTCACTTCTCCCTCAGCAGCGCTCCGGGGTGGGCAGGAGCCTGGCAGGGGACAGGGGACAGGGCCAGGACATCCCCAGACTGACCAAAGGGATATCCCAGAGCAGGTGACACCTGCCCAGCTATAGAAGGAAAGGGAAAGGAGGACAAAAGGTTTCCTGAGCTACAACATTTGCCTTGCCAAGCAATCCTGACTTCCTGGGAAGGGGCCAGGCATCACCTCCGGATGGCAAGTGGAGAATTTCAGCTTCTGGGTTTTCCCTTTTCTGTGCTCACGTTCCCTCTGCTTTCGCTTTATAAACTGCCTTTATCTTGACCCACGCGTTTGGGGAATTTTCCCTCTTTTTAATCCCTCCCTGCCCTGCTGGGGAGGGGAGTGGTGGAGCAACTCGGTGAGCAACCGGTGCCCAGCCAAGGTCACCCCAGCACAGCGCCTCAGAGCGCGATCCAGGCGTCCTTCCCGATCAGGAACGGGGCTGGGATGGAGCACGGAGCTCCTTGAGAGCTCTCGACCTCTCTCAGCTTCGGATTCAGCCAGAAACGCCTCTTAAAAAAAA
>VWYP01001553.1:87198-174935 GCA_013400435.1 Pycnonotus jocosus | reverse complement strand
AAAAAAAAAAAAAAAAGGGAGATCTTCAGCATCGAGCAGTCCTGGTGATGCAAAGTGTTAACGTGAAGCGGTTCCAGAGAGAGGACAGCAATACAATGGAAGTTTCATTAGAATAATAGGATAAAAAAAAATGAATTGCTTAATGCATGATAAACCTTTCAGATACTTAATATTTCTGGGCATCGAAGCACATCCTTTTAACGTGCTCCTGCTGTAGAACAAGAGCTCAAGTAGAAACTGAAAGCAGATAACCATTTGATCCAAGGGACCCCTGAAGTTTAGAAATCCCTTGATGGGCTGTAGCTGCTTATTTGTGCCCCTGTTTATAAAATGAACAGGACGAGGTGGCTGGCAAGCGGAGAGTTGAGCAGCGAGATGGTCTGGCGGTGCGAGGGAGAGCAGCCAGGCACAGGGGAGGCGAGTGGTGTGATGAGGAACGGACTGGCCACAAGCGAGGGGCTGGGAGCCAGGGGAACGTCTCCCTGCGTGGTGTTGCTGGATGGCTCTGCCGCCTGATTTATATTGGCATTATATTTACACGGTGTTCCCGCGCTGGGCGCAGCGAACGGTGCAGCTCGCGGTTTCTAATCTCTCCCATCTCGGCCCCCCAGTGTGGCACAGCGCTCGTTTGTCTCTGAAATGAAACATGGAAACCTCATTAAATGCACGGAGGAGAAGCCTGCAGTGCTCAGCTCCTCGCCGTGCCCGGCGCTTGTTTATCCTGCCAAAATTTCCCAGCACCACGAGCCACCATGGCGGCTCGCCCAGAGCCTTTACCTGCGCCTGGTTTATTGCTTTTTGCATCTTTGGAGCCTTGGAGCTCCTGCCTTGGGATGGGGAGTGGATAAAGGCAGCCCTGATGTTCCTGGGTGTTTGTCCTCTGCAGGAAGAGGCTGTGCCTTGTGCGAGGGGCGAGTGCCAGGGATGTGCTGTGGAACAGCCCTTCCTGGAGCTGGGGGCTGCTTGGGAGCTTGGGGCATGGCTTGGGGCAGCTGTGGCTCCAGCACCTCGGTGTTGGGGTGCCGGGATCTCTGCCCGCATGGCCCCGTGCTGGGGGGATGGACGGGCAGCATTCCATCCTTCTCTGGAGCAGCTGGCGAGCCGAGGGCAAGGATAAAGCTGGAAGCCTTTGTGGCAGGAATTCTGACATGGCAGCACGCGAGGCTGAGCCGCCGCGCCTCGGATGACACAGAGGCACCTCACAGCCGGGCAGGCAGCTCGATAATAGGTGTGACTTCCATGGTGGGCACGGGAGGAAGGCGCTCGGTCGTTGCAGCCGTTGCCATGCTGCTGTTCGGGGAGGACGTGCGGTGGCAGCTCTGGGTGCAGAGTGCTCCTCGCCTCTGAAATCTCGGTTATAGCCAGCTCCTCGTCTTTACATAACCCTGGGGTTGGGAGTCACCCTCTCCCTGCTCGTGGATCCCGCAGAAATATCCCCCACCACGCGCAGGCTGCGTGTCGCCGCCATCATCCGCCAGCAGAGCCGTACCAAACATTCAGGAATTCCATTTCCAGGCTCGTGCTCCTGCCTGCTCCCAGCTGTGCCTGGGAAAGGCTGCGGCGGCTCCTGGCCCTGAGAGGGGATTGAGCAGGGCTTGGAGGGGATGGGGAGGAGGTGAGGAGCTGGCAGAGCTCGCCCAGACGTGCTCTCCTGTTGGCTGCATGGTGGGGATGCTGCTCTCCACCTTGCAAAGCCACCGAGTGCATTGTGATGCATTGGGAGCATGGCCTGGCCATCGTGGAGGGAGCCCAAGGCTGGGTATGTGTGGCCTCTGGTGTGTCCCCTTGCCCACCCCTCGTGCTCCCTCGTTTGACCTCCCTGGGGACACAGGGCTGTCACTCTGGTTGGGTAATGGCACCAGATGTCCCCTTGGGACCTCAGGTGTTGTGTTCAGCATGGCCGAGGCAGGGAGATGGGCTCTGGAAGGGGAGGGAGAGGCCCTGGCCTGTGGTCCCAGGGTGAGGGTCTCCAGGCTGGGGGGCTCAGGAGGTGGGGCAGGGCTGGGGGATGTGCAGCTCTGGGTCAGCCCCTGTGTGGATGGTGTGGTGGGGCTGGTTCCTCTCAGGAGCTGCCACAGGAGGTTCAGGAAGCAGGAATCCAGCTGGGAGAGCTTTTTTTTTTCCCAGGCAAGGGTTACAGCCTCAGCCTGGGTGCTGTCGTAATCGCTGGAGGTGGTTCAGGCCTTAATTTCCATGCAGATGCATTAAGGAGCAGGCGCTTGGAGCATGTTTGAGCCGTGCCCTTACCCACAGAGGACCAGAGGCAGGCTCTCCTTTGCTCCCTCTTTGCTTTGTGAGCTCAGGAAGGGCCCTGGTGCTCGAGTCCAGGCTGGGACTCGTGTGGCAGCCAAATGGCAGTGCCAGGGCAGGAGAGATGCTGTGGCAGGTACCTGCCATGGCTGCTGCTGTGCTGGGCACCAGCTGAACGCCCCAGGCCTTGTTTGGCATTTCCTGGCACGACTTCCACCCCCCTGAGACCGGAACCTGAGGGGCACAGCTTGCTGGAGTCACAGCTTTAACCCTTTGGGCTGGGACACGGTGGGGAGGTGACATCCCGGGAGGATGTGCTGCTCTCCCGGGCACCTCTGAGCTCCCTGGAAGGGACCAGCCTCAGCCGCTCCCCTCCTCATCCCTTCCCCGGTGCTTGGAAGTGCCACTTCTCGCTCCATCAACTCCAAGGTCACTCCCTTCGTTAGCGCAAAGGCTGTTAAGGGTGTCCTGGCCATGAGGGTTTGGAGGAGGCTCGTTCCGGGGAAGGCCGGAGGCTGCTCCAGCGTTCAGGCAGTGTGTGATGGAATTGCTGTCCTCCCTCCAGCACGGAGGAACCATCAGGGCTTGCCACCTACCTGTAATTCCGGTGCGTGCTAGGCTTTGGTTCGCTTTCTCCTTGAACAGGGCAGGTGTCAAACACCCTTAATGAGGATAATAAATGAGCTGCGAGGTGGCCATTAGCCTGCTGCTCTCCTCAGCATCCCCGCAGCCCGCCTCAGCCGGGGGCTGGGGAAACCCTGGCGGCCCCTCCAGCCCCTTTGGAGCCCCACGGATGGGGTTTTTCTGGGGGGGAGCCCCAGCAGGTCCTCACCAGCCTTGGAGGAGGGCTGGGGTGGGCACCCAGACCACCAGGATCAGGCAGGGGGGTCTCAGAGAAGCTGCTGCGAGCAGGGTAATGTGAGCTCCAGTGCAGTGCCCGCCCAGGGGATGGCACAAACCCCCTAAAAACACCAATTCTTCAGCATTTTCCCTGCTCTGCCAGGTTTCCACACAGCTGAAGCTGGTCCTTGTATGAGACTGCTCCCAAATCTGCTTCTTAGAAAAGGATGGGCTCTTCCCTGGGGGATTTTGTGCTGCTGGGGAGGTGATGGCATTGCTGTGCTGCTCGGGCAGGACACACACCTGCACCTCTCCCAGAGATGGTGACAGCTCCTGGGGACACTTTGTGGCCCCTCTCTGGAGCAAGCAGGTGCTGGAGAACAGCCCAGCGCTTTGCTGTGTCACTGAAGGTGCTGGAGTTTGGGAAGTCCAGCCACCAAGGCTAGTAAATATTCCGAAGGGATGATGGCAAAATGACTTGCTTCTCCCAGCTCGAATAGAGATATTAATATTTCAATACCTCTAGGTTGTAATTTACCACAATTTAGGAAGATTGAGCTCTGATAACTTAAAACACCTGCCTTTCAGAGCCAGCCCGAGTGTCCAGCCCTGTGCTGGGCTCAGTGCAGCTCCCAGCTGGAGCCAGGCTGGGCTCCAGGCTGCATTCCCAGCAGAAACTGTTCCATTTCAGCTCCCCCAGCCTCCTCTTTTCAGGTTCATGTGAATTAATGCCCTCGATATGTAGGTTAGGGTCAGCACATCTGACCAGATGTGAGCCAGTGATTTCTGGTTTAAAAATATTGCTGTGCTATTTCTAAATTTTTAATCTCTCCCAGTGATTTGGAGACAGTTTTATGAAACATGGAATTAGGATGGTGCTCAATGCTAAATGGTAAAGGAGATTATGGGGATTTAACTCTATACGTCTGTCACATAACTATTGCCAATCCCATAACCTCCATTTTCTATTAAAAATCCCTTTCCCCCTTTGACCCCAAAAAGCTTTATGGGTAATCTGAATTTCTCTGTTTATGAGGTATTTTTCCACTCCTCGCCCCAGCCCCTCACCCATCCAGCTCTGAGCCCTTGTGGTGCTGCTGAGGATGAAGATGTTTCCCTGGCAGGCTCTGGGTGCTCGAGGAGCCTTCTCAAGCTGTAACGTGGGGTCTGGGGAGAGATCCTGGATGGAGCACAGGGCACAGCCAGATGTCCTTGGTCCAGAGCCAGGCTGGAGGTGGCTTTTGCTGTGCCCTGGCTCCAGCCATCTTCTGCTCAGCTCAGGCTCAGCCACAAATAGCTCTGTGCTGCTCGTGCAGCCTTTGTTTCCCTTCCTCTGCCTGCAAATGTGCATTTTCTTCCCCTTTCATGTATTTGGGAGAAGCACCGCGCTGCTGGGATGAAGGGAAATGCTGATTCATGACGACAAACCAGCCTGGAGATGTCACAAAATGACATCTGCAGGGCTGAGCGGTGGCCCCGTGGCTCTGCAAAGGCTTGGCTGGAGCTTTGCTCCTCTGTCCGTCCCTCTTTGGTGCTTGTCAGCCAGGGAGGGGAAAATAAACGGCTTTGTCTCCTTCCACCTGTGTGTGGACACAGGGAATTGGTGTGTGGGGAGACAAGGAGATGATCTCGTGGCCTCTAAATTGGTTGTCTCGTGTGGTGGCACAGCTGGACCTCACCATCAGCTCATCCCTTCCGTGGCTCAGGGGGCTCTGAGTGGGCACAGGAGGAAACCTGGTCATTTTTTGGGATGATTCTGTGCAGTGCACACAGAGAATGAGAGGAAGGTGCTGAAAGAGGCACGAGGTTGAGAAGGATGGAGAGGACTCTGCTCCGAGAAGGGCTGAGGTGTCTCTGAGTGTCCCATCCTGAGCTTGTTGAGGGCAGTGTGGCTTGGGCTGGTGGCACAGCTCCGAGGCAGGACAGACAGAAGCTTTGGCACAGAGATGGAGCAACCACGGCCACTCAACCAACCCTTCCTGGGGTGAGCGGCCGCCTCTGGAGCCCAGGCGTGGGACGAGGCTTTCCTTCTCCCCCTGCTGCCGTCCCCTCCTCCCCAAGTTAAGGAATCGAGGTCAGGGAGGGTCCCCCGTGGCTCGCTGTGAACCGGCGGCACGGTGCTGATCTGCTTATTGGCTCTGCGGCACCACGGGCGCGCGCTCAGCCGCTGCTATTAATACACCCGCCGAGGGCCCTTCCCAGATCCCTGTCCTTCCGCCCACTTGGAAAGAGGGTGGCTAAAAAAAGAAAGCGGATCTGAGTGACTGGGGCCCTCCTCAGCCTTATTTATAGCCAATTCCGCTGGCTTGGGTTGGGAAGGGGGAGCTCGTGGTCCTGGAGAGTGGGAAGGAGGCACGGCAGGAGTTGGGTGCAGAGGTCCAGTCCCTGCTTCCCAAGAAGGGAAGTTCTGTTCTCCAGCGGTGAGAGCTGCTCCTGGGCATGCAGGTGGCCACAAGCTCTGCCTGGACCGTGCCCCTGAACCCACCTCAGTCCTTGTTTGGATGGTGCAGGGATGTCCAGGACAAGCTCAGGCTGAGGGCAGGGTGGGTCTGTGGCTCTGGGAGAGGGGAGCAGCTCTGATCCCGGTTTTCCAGCACCTCTCCTGGTCTGGAAGCAGTGGTAGGGTGTCAGGGAAGGTCCCTGCCCTGCCTGGCAGTGATGTGCACTGGGTGTGTTGGCATTGCTGGGCTCGGGTGCACCCAGGGGTGCTGGATGATCAGTGTCGGGGTTGGCAGCAGGAGCAGTGCTTGGCGTGGTGTCCTCGGGGCTGTGGGTGCTCAGAGCCAGCCGAGCACCTCTGGGGAAGCCTCGGGGGCTGCCCAGGGTGTCCATCCTCGCCTGCACTGCCCCTGTCTGTCCTGCCGAGGTGCCTGTGATCCCTGATCCGTGCTGGCAGCAGGGGCGCTGGCCTGTGAAGGTGGCCTGTGTGCTTCCAACCGTGCACGGATGCTCCTGCTCTCCCCTGCTCTGCTGCACGCAGGGCTCAGGGGGCTGTGCTGGGGGGTCTCTGTGCTGGGGGAGTCTCTGTGCCAGGGGTCTCTCTGTGCCACCATGATTGGAGATCCCTGCAGTGACACCTCCACGTTGTGGCCTCTGCTTTGTCCACAGCACACGCTGAAGATGTTGGAACCAGCCTCTACTTTGTGAACGACTCCTTGCAGCAGGTCACCTTCTCCAGCACAGTGGGGGTGGTGATCCCCTGCCCGGCAGCAGGGTCACCCAGCGCCGTCCTTCGGTGGTACCTGGCCACAGGTGACGACATCTACGATGTGCCCCACATCCGGCATGTCCATGCCAATGGGACTTTGCAGCTCTACCCCTTCTCGCCATCAGCCTTCAACAGCTTTATCCACGACAACGACTATTTCTGCACCGCAGAGAACTCGGCTGGCAAAATCAGGAGCCCAAACATCCGTGTTAAAGCAGGTAGGAGCTCCCTGGGGGGCGCTGGGGCTGGTTTCTCCCTGCTCTGCTCCATGCCAACTGGCCCATCAAGTGCAGGGCCAGGGCTGCTGTGCTGGGTTCCTCCAACAGGATGGAGCAGGGAGAAGGGCAGAGCGTTGTGTGGGATGTGCAGAGAGTGTCTGGAGAAGGTGATGTGGCTGCAGCCTGGTGGCAGGAGAGTTCCTCTCCCTTTCAGCTGGGATTGTCTCACCCAGCCACTTAGAGAGGCTTTTCCCAGCTGTGGGAGGGGCTGGGCCACATCTGTCCGTGCTGGGGGCCCCCTCAGTGTCCCACAGCCCAGTTCCCACCGCAGCACCCAGGCTCAGCTTGCCAAGGCTTATTAAGAACAACAAAAAAATTAAATAAATAAAATAAAAAGGGGGAATATGGCAAAGAGCTGATTCCAAAAGCCATTATAGTAAATTATTGACCAGGCTGAGGAGGGCTAATAGCCCAGGAATGGCTTCATTATGTAACCTATTAAAAGTGGGGCTAGCAGAGGGAACGTGACAGAAGTGACTACAGGGTTTTTTATTTTAATACCTTGTACTGGGGAGTAAATTGGTATTAACCCCCTCCTGCAGAGTGAATTATTTACCAGCACTCTCGGGTTACCTATAAACCACAGCGTGGTGGAGGAGCAGATGGGGTGTAGTGAATGTGGAGCTGCTGCTCTCCTCGTGTGGGCACGGCAGGGTTGGCTCTGCTGGGATCCCAGAGCTGCCCTGGGGTCACAGAGAGGGAATCCTGGCTCTCATCCCCCTCTCCATCCAGGACTGAATGCACCCCTGGGCTGGGAGCTCAGCCTCCCTCTCTGCTAGCAGCAGATCTGGATGTGGTGGGGCCACCAGGATGTCTCCAGCTCCTGGAGCTGCTCTGGCTTTCTGGCAGTGGAAAGGGTTGTGGAACATTCTCCAGCTGCTGTTCCCTCCTGGCCATCCCACATCCCAGTCACTCTCCAGCACTTTCTAATGGCAGTGAGGCACGGAGAGCCAATTACAGCTGGAGAAAGCAAGCAATTAAATAAAATGCAGTGGAAACTGAAAATACGAGGGGAAAAAACATCTCTGGAAGTCTCAGGAAAGCTGTTGGCGAGCACATGGAGCAAATTTCTCCAGCCAGGGGAGAGGTTGAAGTGGGCTGGGTGTGGAGGTGTGTTCCCTTCCTGGGGGTTATTCCTGCTGTGGGGCTGTGGGGCAGGCACAGGTCAGGGATGCAGTGGGGCTGTGCCCATCTGGGGTGCTGGTGGTGGCAGGGAGAATTCAGGACGCTCCTCGCGGTCCCTGCTGGCCTTTAAAGCCTGTGAATAAACCTCAGCTCCAGGTGATTAAGGAAGCTTTGTCTGGTTAATCTGCTTTGGCTCTTTCCGTGGTGGCTTCTCCCGGTGCCCTCCTGACACATCTCTGAGCAGGGAGCTCTGAAAGCCCAGGAAATCAGGCTGGAAATGCTGCCACCCTCCTGGCTGTGCCAGGTGTGGGATGCCATGCCCACAGGGACTTCCCACTCAGGGAAAACACCTTCCTTTGGGGCTGCTGAGGGCTTTGTTGAGCTGCTCCTGCTCTGGCCCTGACAAAGTGAACGTGTATTTGTCACGATGGCAATCGTGTCCATGTCCTGCTGGGCACAATTATTGTCACAGTAAGGAGGGAGCTGCCCTCAACTGCCTCAAATTTCGGGAGTTTGTGTTGTCTGTGTTGCTGGAGAGGCTGAGGTGGGTCCACCTCACCCAGAGGGTGCCCCTGGAGCGTTGCTGCTGGTCCAGGGAGCAGCATGGAGCTGTCAAAGGGATGTGCATCTCCCCGAGAAATAGGGCACATGCTGGGAACATGTGGCACAGCCTGGAAAATTGTCATCTGCCTGCCTTAAATATTCCTGCAGCGGGTTTAGGAGGGTCCCAGGCTCTCTGTCACGGGCTGGCTGTCCCAGGGTGCATTTTCAGCATCCAGAGGTGAAATGCACAGTACAACTACAAAATGTCATTGGTGCCCACACTGAGCCTGGCACACTCAGGTGATGCTGGCAGGTCCCAGCAGTGATACCTGGCTCAGATGTCCCTCTGTCCCAAGCCCAGCATCGTGTTCCCCAGCAGAGAATCCCTTCCTTCCCCGGGAAGGCCTTTGGGAAGGAAGAAGGAAGCAGCGTGTGGCTGGGTGGGCTGGTTTGTTTGGGAAACGTGGGATTCTAGCAAAAGGAAGTGTGTTTTCCTCCAGCACTGTCATGCTACCAACCATCTGCTTTCCTCCACAGTTTTCAGGGAACCGTACACCGTTCGGGTGGAGGACCAAAGGTCGATGCGTGGAAACGTGGCTGTTTTCAAGTGCCTCATCCCCTCTTCAGTGCAGGAATATGTTAGCGTTGTATCCTGGGAGAAAGACACCGTCTCTATCATCCCAGGTAAGAGAGGAGCACCTGTTCTCATGGAAATCTGACCTGCTTTGCCACGTGTGACATTTGCTGTGGTGGAGGCTCTGGTTTTGGCTTGTTGTCTGTGCCTGTGCTGCCCAGCAAAGGCTTTTATTGGAGATTTTGCAGCTCCAGACTGGAAAGGGCTGCTGGTGTGAGCAGAGGTGTGGTGTCCAGGCTCCCCTGGGTGCTCTGGCTGTGTGTCCCATGGGTGAGAGGTGCTCAGTGTAATTTTGGCAGCGCTCGTGCCTTGTCCTGGTTTCTGCAGGATGTGTTGGGTACCTGGCACTGGCACTTGGACAACAGGGACGGCACCTGCCTGTGCTGCCCGTGTCTGACTCCTGCAGTCAGGGCTGGTGTTGGTCTTGTCAGGATGATGCTCCAGCCAAAATTCCACCTTTTCTTGTGAATTTTCACGACTGATTCGGCCATAGGGAAAGGAACTTGGTAAAAATGCCATCATCTCCCTTTTCCCTGTGATGGATCCTGCTTGTCCTGCCTGTCCCACGTCCCTGCCTCGTACCCTGGGTCGTGTCCCACCCCGAGCTGCCTCCCCTGCGTGGGGAAGGGGCTGTGGGTGGGACAGCATCCCTCCTCTCCACACAGGGACCCTGCAGGTGCAGGTGTTTTCCCCCAGGTATTTCCCTGTGATTTTTTGGCAGCCGTTCCTGCCTGGCTGTGGCAGGTTCTGGGCACAGCGTGGGGCCAGCTCCGTGTCCCCGTGTTCCAGGGTGACCCCGTGGCTCCTGGGCGGAGCCGCTATTGATGGCAGCGCCGGCTGCCCTGCACGGCGTGTGGAAGCTGGTAGTAAAGCAATCAATAACTGCTTCCCCCAGGGGATCCAGAGGGAATTAAAGGATTTTGGCCAAAGTGAGCGCTCTGCGCTTGATATTTGCTCACAGGTCAGGAAGTCCCGGCGCTCCTCAGCGCTGCCATGGGGAGCAGAGGCCGGCAGGAGCAGGGCTGGGGTGGGCAGGAGGAGCTGAAGGAGCAAAGTGCTTCACCCGGAGGGGGTGACCTGTTCTCCTGGGGGCTCTGGTGGCTCTTGCTGCTGGGCTGTGCTCCCTGAGTGCAGCCAAGGTGCTGGCCCAGCACAGCCCACAAGCCTGGAGGTACCCGGGCTGGTGGTACCCGGGCAGGCACCCTTTGGCAGGGGACAGAGTGGCACCGTGTCCTTGCCAGCCTTTCTGTGGATGTGGGAACTCGAGGTGGATTTCTGTGTGGTAGGTGGGAATGGGGATTTCATGGTGTCCATGCCCTGGGGCACTGCAGTGCTTGGGAGGGTGCTCTTGGTGCATTTTGGGCAATGCAGGTGATGCTCTGCCCGCTGTGGGCTGGTGCCTTGGGTGAGTGGGACACGAGGTCCAGCAGCAGAACATTTTGGGCTGTTGTTTCCTGCGTGCTTTGGGAATCCTTTGGTCTGGGATTCTGGAGGATGGAGCCCGTGTGGCCGGCGGGCTCTGCAGCAGGTTTGCCAACTGAGCATCCGTGCACTTGCGTGATCTTAACCAGACTTGTTCCCAAGTTTGCTGTGGCAGTGGATTTTTTAATATGATGATTTAATTAGGGTGGAACGATTTTAACATTCTAAAGCAATAATTACCCTAAAGACAGAACATATAAATTGTGTTACAGTGCAGAGTCAACACAAGCAAACATGTTTTGCCGTTGGATTACAAATATAGTATCTGCCTGAAGCCTATTTTTTTTGTTGTTGCTGGTGTGTTAGAGCTAAAACTGGCTTTGCTGTTACCAAAAATATGTTTTTCCCTGACCTCTGCTGAACCTGTGTGTCTGCCCTGATTCTGAGTGAGGAGGATGAGGGGAGGGGATGGGGTGGAGGTGAGGAGGGCTGGGATGTGGTGCTGATGCCCCGTGGTCCCTGTTGGTCTGGGTTCTGCCCAGTGAGACCCTGCTGTGCAGAACAAGCACTGCAGCGCTGCACCTGAGCTGTGCTCACAGCTGCTGTGGATCGTGCTGTTCTCCCCTGAATCCAGCGTGCCAAACCTGCTGCTTTCCCCAAAACTTTGCTCTAGTGCTCCCTGTGGAAGGCTGGGCATCTTCCAGCAGCTCGAGGTGCAGCAGGAGAGGAACAGTCCTGATATGCAGAGCAGGAAAATCTCCATCCAGACTTCTTGGTGGCACAAGGCTCTTTTTGAGTGGCTGTTGTCACAGTAAATGTTTTTTCTCCAACCAAACCAAAACACCTGCAGCTGAGAAATGGGGGCAGCGAGCGTTTCCCCTGGGGCTGCTCTTGTGAACTCAACCTCTGCCTCCATATGTGGCTGGGAGGAACCTTTTGTGAGCTTTCTCTGGTTCGAGGAACAAAATCTTCTCTGGCACAGGTTGGGATTACAGGGCCCCCAACCTCTCACATCTTTTTCAGCCAAACCTTGTTGCTCTTTTGGTGGTGCCTTGCTGGTGAGAGCTGCTGCCTTCCCTCACCGGGGTTTGGGTGACGAGCTGTGCTGTTTGGTTAACTTGGCAACAGTGTAACATACCCCGAAATCAAAGATAAACTCTTTATGGCAGGTTATCCCGCCCGTAAATCATCATTAGTGCAGCTCATTTTTGTTTAGTGCCCACCTGACTGTACTGCTGTGTGTTTAGAGAAGTCAGGGGTTGCGGAGAAATTACAGGGTTTTCAAAAACCCATTTGCCTCGCTGGTGCTCGCATCAGAATCAATCTTGCCTTGTGTTCCAGCCTTGCCACAGCCCTGCTCTCAGGGCTCTGCTGCTCTGTGACAGGACAGGGCCTGGGGGGACAATCACCCCTCAAACTCAGCTGCTCCTGGTGCTTCTTGGTGTGTGTTTGAGGTGCTGGGTTGGGGCACAGCAGCTGAGCAGAGAGTTTGACACACCCTTCACCCCCTTTGCATGGAGTGAGAGTGAGAAAATCCTGCTGCAAGGTGCTTTAAGAACTCGATGCTGTAAACAGCTTTTCTTTAATTATTTCAGTGTTATTTCCTGTGGCAGTGGTGGCAGTGTGGAGCCCAGGTGTGTGGGCACTGCTGGGGTGCCTGTCCAGCTGCAGTTTGCAAAAACAGCACGGGGAGCTGCTTGTGACACCACAAAGTGGGGTTTGAGCAATTCCAGCCCCTCCTCAGCTGCTGCAAGGTGCTCCTTTGGGCACTGCTTGGCTTTTGCAGCCCTCTGAGCACACACGTGCCCATGGACTCGCACCCAAACCATTCCCCAGCTGGCTCAGGGATGTGTCTGTGTCCAGCTTTGCTTTGCTGGCCACAAATGTCACCTGTCCAGGCTGTGCCAGTGGGAAAAACAGCGCTGGGGCTGGCGAGGGCAGTGGGGTTTGGAGGCAGTGAGCATTACCAGCCTGGCAAACCCAGAGCTCTGGGTTTATTTGCTGCCTCAGTGTTGTGTACTTGATAGGTTGTGTTGGAAAGAATCTAAATAGAGCACTTGTCAAGGTACCAGCGTTTCTAAGGGTGCTGCCTTTGTCACCAGCCTGATGCAAATCCTCTGAGGGCTGCGCAGATGAGGATGTACTTAGTCACTGGTTATCCACAAAGCCTTTTCTCTGGAAAGCAAAACGTAAAGCTTGCCAGAAGGAAGGAGCTGAAAAAAAGAAAAAAAAATAAATTGAGTTCTGTGAAGTTTTAGAGGTGTTTTTGTGTGTGTTGTGGGCTGAGCTTTTTAGGAGTTTCCAAAATATCTCTGCCTGAGTTAATCTGTTTGTGGTGCTGCAGCTGTGAGCTTCACTTGACCTGCCTGGCCCTTTCTGTCCCGTCCTCAGATGTCCCCAAGGCTGATTCTGGGGTCCTTAAACTCCTCTC
This sequence comes from Pycnonotus jocosus, assembly GCA_013400435.1. Taxonomy (NCBI): domain Eukaryota; kingdom Metazoa; phylum Chordata; class Aves; order Passeriformes; family Pycnonotidae; genus Pycnonotus; species Pycnonotus jocosus. The sequence goes on along the minus strand of VWYP01001553.1, from coordinate 162,204 downwards.
AGCAGCTCTTTAGTGGTGTGGACAATGAAAGGGCAGCAGCTTCCTGGCAGTTCCATGTGGTCAATCCCCCCAAAAATGTTCACTGTCCTCTGCTGCACCTCACCACTGCTACATTTCTTTTTTCTCTGAAATTGCAGAAGTGGAACTGCACACAAATCCCACTGTAATCCATCCCAGGATGTGGTGAGTCCAGGGATGAGGCAGGAGGCTGGATTTCTGGGATTTCTGGGATTTGATTGATTTCTGGGATTGGATTTCTGGGATTGGATTTCTGGGATTTCAGGGATTTGATTTCTGGGATTTGATTTCTGGGATTTGATTTCTGGGATTTCTGGGATTGGATTTATTTCTGGGATTGGATTTCTGGGATTTCTGGGATTTCTGGAATTGCTATGATTTNTCTGGGATTTGATTTCTGGGATTTCTGGGATTTGATTGATTTCTGGGATTGGATTTCTGGGATTTCTGGGATTTCTGGAATTGCTATGATTTGATTTCCAGGGTTTCTGGGCACAGCATTCCCCCCTGGGTGGGTGCTACATGCTGAGGGGCACACAGGGGATGATCCAGAGGAGCCAGGACCCAGATAATTCAGCATTGTCCTTGTGTCAATGGGCTCATTCTGGGGGACATCAGGCTCCTGTTACTGGAGAAAAGCTGGAAGCTGGGACAGAATAAACACGGCGAGGCCAAAGGGGGCCCTTGTTTGTGCGTTTGGCATCGCAGAGAGGGTTGGGGCACACAGGACGTGCTGAAGGTTGGTGTTTTGGGTTGGTTTGGCCTGAATGTGGGATGCTCCCGGCTGGTTTCAAGCAGGAGGCTGTGCTGGGCACGAGGCCACCGTGCTGGCCGTGTCCCTGCTGTCCCCTGTGGCCGAGCCCCGGGCTGGTGGCCGTGACCCGCTCTGAGAGAGGAGGGACCTGCCTGCCCCTGCCTGCCCTGCTCCCTCCCGGCGTGTGCAGGGAGAAATCCCGCACACGGGCACTCTGAGAGGGAGCTCTGAGCACAAGGCTTGGCCTTTTCAGTCGGATTTTGTCACTCGTGCCCGGGCCGGGCAGCGCGGAGCCGCCTGATGTGACGGGAGCGAGCGGCGTCCTGTCCTTCCCTGTCTGCGGGTGCTGCAAAACCTTTTCCCCTGTCGGCCTCGAGATCTCCAAAGGTGTCCTGGCTTCTCCCCCACCCCTTGCCACCCTCTCTGGCTGCGACATGTGCCCAGACCTGTTACAGAGGGAAGTAGCTCCAGGCGTTATTCTCACCAAGTGGGGTGAGATTCTGTCTGAAATCATTTCATCCTTCCCCAGAGACTTGGCGTGAATTTTATCTAATCGCCATGGCAACAGATAAAAAAAGGTGTGAGCACATCTCCTTTTGCTGTGATAATTCAGATTTATATATTCAGATCAGATTGGAGTTAGAGATTTTAAAAGGAGCAGATGCAGCAGAAGGTGTGACTGCAAATAATGTGGCGAGAACGTTTGATGATCCTGCCCTTTAAGAGGGGAGAGCGCTTTCCCGCAGGTTTTTTTGGAATATAATTATTCCATCAAATCCACTTTAACAAGGACTCATTATAGCCCTGATAATGCAGAGTCACGTTGGAGACAATCTCCACACGCATGCACACACGGCACACGCAGGGACCACAACAAGTAAACAGCAGCCTGTGAGCTGCCAGAGCCCAGGTGGCTGCCCCAGTCCCTGTGTCACCTCCTGGCACCCCCAGCCTCCCCAGCCCTGCAGCGGGACCCAGGTGGGGATTTGGTGGCACTGAGCTCGGGCTGTCCCAAACCAAAGCTGTTGGCAGCTTCTGCTGTGCTGTGGCAGCGTCTGCAGGGAAAAGGGAAGCTTTGGCTGAGAGCAGAGAAAGGGATCACGGGCACATGGGATGGTTTGGGATAGAAGTGACCTCAGACCACCTCATCCCACCCTGCCACAGGCAGGGACACCTCCCACTGTCCCAGGGGGCTCCAAGCCCTGTCCAGCTTGGCCTTGGACATTTCCAGGGATCCATGGGCAGCCACAGCTGCTCTGGGCACCCTGTGCCAGGCCCATCCTTTAGTGCACACCCTGAGCAGCAGCTGTGCCCAAGGAAGGGATGAACAGCAAGTAGAGGGTGGGATGGACGCCTGAGGGTCTGGAGATCCCACGGGAGGCAGGTGGGCTGGAAATCTCTTTCTGGAGTGCAGACAGCAGGAGGAGGAGATCAGCTGGAGGAGATGTGTGGAGGAAGGGTCTGCTGGCTCTCCTGAGTCCCAGGGTGACTCTGTGTGCTCGGGTACATCATTCCTGTCACACTGAATGCCACACTGAGGTTTTCCAGGCAATGGCCAGGAAGTTGGGGACAGGAGGGAGTTCTCCTGGAGCACCCCACTGGTGGCAAGGAGAGAAGGGGACTGAGCTGGCCAGGAGGGGGTTGAGGCTGATGAACCTCAGAGGTGTCTGGGCTTCCCTGGAGTCACTCAGGAACTCCTGGAGCTGCACATCCCTGAGAGATGCAACCCATGATCAGCCATGGACACCTCACCTGAGGGGTTCTTGGGAGTGACCCCTCTGCCTGCAGTGCTCTGCAGGCTGCCACCAGCCTGATGGGCTTGGAATGCTCCAAAATCCACTTGAAAATCCTAGAACAGAATAGAAACTCAGAATATCCTGAGCTGCAATGGACCCACCGAAATCCAGCTCATTGCTCTGCCCAGGACAGCCCTGAGGACTGTCCCAATAAAATGCCAGAGCCAGCTCTGAGAAATGGGTTTGCTGGCACCTGCAGGCTCTCCACCCAGCCCCAATCTCTTTCATACCTCTATTTAAATGTCACCTAGGACAGAGAAACCGCTGCTGGCTCCTGTCCTGCTGCCCCAGGTCTCCCCCGGGAGCGGAGCCTGCCCGGGCAGTAATTGCTGCAGCAAAGCCAAGTGATGTGAGAGCTGTGCAGGTCAAAGCTCTTCCCAAACCACAGGTTTGTGTGAGCCTGAGCCACCTGCCCCTGGGGCTGTGCCGGGCTGGGAGGGAGGGGAGCTGCAGCAGGGCTGGACTCACCACAGCTTGTGCTGTGCCCGGCCAGATCATCCCAAATGGGGCTGGGGGATCGTGGGCAGGGCTGGGGGCTCATGGACAGGGCTGGGGGCTCGTGGACAGGGCTGGGGGCTCGTGGACAGGGCTGGGGCCTCATGGACAGGGCTGGGGGTGCTGTGGGTGTGAATCCTCCTCCCCCTCCTCCCCGTGCAGCCGCGCACATCCCCAGATGCAGAAACAATCACGGTCATTATTCCTGCCATGGTGACAGTGACAGTGGCAGAGATGCCAGCTTCCTCACACAGACGGCTTTATTTCATCTCCTCTGTTTTTCAAAGCCTCTTTCATTTTGTATGAGGAGACAGATGTGAAGGGCTGCAGGCTGATAAATTCTGCTGTCTTATGAAAAGAGAGGGTGGGTTTTTGTTGTGGTTGCTGCTCTTCCTCCCTCCCTCCCTCCCCAGCTCCCTCCCAGCCACCTCTTGCTGTCGAGGGTGCTCCCCTGCTCCAGGCATGGCACACTGGCTGCTGCTCACCCCTCTGGGGCAGACAGGGCTGGGTTTTGGGGTGCAGAACCTGGGGTTGTGGTGATGGGCACCTGGTTGGTAAAAACTGAGCCCCTGGTTGGAAGGAAAGGAGCCCAGTGGTGCAGATGCCTCCCAAAACATCCCGCCCATCAGGTGGGGAGGAGCTGATCCTGCCTGTGCAGCCGGGCTAAGCCTTCCCGGGGGCTACAGCCCAAATCCTCGTCCTTCTTGTGACACCACTGGTGGTGTGAGGTCAGGGATGGGCTGCTGTGGTCTGTGCCAGTGAGGAGCAGCTCTGGGATGGGGAGGGAGCAGCCAGCACCCCTTTGTGGGGCTGTTGGAAGTCCCAGCTCTGTTCCTCTGCCTTCCTTCTCAGAGCAGTGTGGCTCCAGTGGCATCTGCCCTGCGTGGCACCAGGGGTCCCAGTGCAGCCCCCCTCCCTCCCCTCCCGCTCTGCTGACGGTAGCTCAAGTTTAAAAATAAATTGCTCCATCTTTAATTGCGGTTTAAATAACTGCTTCATTTTTATTTAAATGTGGCTCTGCAAGGCTTGGAGAACAATTAGGAGAAAATACAGGGCATTGCTCTGGTGCATGTGTTCAAGCATATAATTAATTTTTTTTATTATACTGATGTTTGCCGAATCTGGAAAAAGATCTTATTGTTCCTCTTGATTCAGTCACGCAGAGGATCTACAAATACACCAGCCATTTCAGGACTCCATTTCATAAGCCGTGGAGCCCTGGGGCTGAGGGGAGGCTCCTGGGGTCCCTGCCCTTGCCTGTGACACGGACACTCCCCAGACCCAGGGTCTGCAGCCCTAAGGAGGGCTCGGGGGTCTGCAGGGCCTCCCCAGTGCCAGGCTGGTGGGCACAGCCCGGGCTGGGGCTGCTGGATGTGCCCTCAGCCCCTTCTGAAGGATTTCGGTGCTGCTTCAGAGCCCGGAGCCTGCCCTGGGGGCTCACCCGGGTGAGGGTTTGTGGGTTTTTATTAATGAGTGGTGTTAAAAAGCCGATGCATGGCTGAGGGATGTGGAGGGAAATCTCTGCAAGGCTCGGCGTGACCCGGGGACCTCTCGGAAGCGAGCTGGCCATTCAGGACTGTAAATCTCATTCAGAGTCGATAGGGATTAGGTTCCTGAGTGCCCGACATTGCTAAAGTGCTTCTCAAAGTGCGGCTGGGCTCGTTGAGGGCTGGGAGGAAGCTGGATGTGATCTGGCGGGCTCTAAGCTTATCAGTCAAAGGTGCTTTGCTTGGTGACAGAAGCCACTTGTGGTAAACAAGCTGCTGGCCCTTTGGACCCCTGACAATCTTTTAACCATTTATTAAAGCAGCTATGAGCTCTTCTTGGAAATGAAATCTTAATAGCGAGCGTGGCAGAGATTTTTCACAGATGGCAGCACTGCCAAAAGCAGGCATTCAAGAAAACATTCATCAAAAACATTCATTTCTTTCAAAAAGAAATTGACGTTTATAGCGTAGACAAATTTGGGACTCATTTGCTTTGCCTTTCAGTTTCGGGATTTTTGGAGGTCACGTTTTCCTGCACCTTCGAGGGTTAGAAACTGGTGTTATTTTTAACTGGAAAACTGAGATTCTCGTGTAACGTGTCACCGGGAAATGGGGCATGTGGAGAGGCTGGGGCACGGCAGGACCTGTACAGCGCTGGGGGATGTGCAGGGGATCACAGAATTGTGGAATATTCTGATTTGGGAGGGACCCACAAGGACCATCGGAGTCCTGGCCCTGCACAGACACTCCAACAATCCCACCCTGGGGTTGTTGTCCCTGGGAGCATTGTCCAAACACCCCTGGAGCTCTGGCAGCCCTGGGGCTGTGCCCACCCTCCCCTGGCTGTGCTGCAGGGGCTCCAGGCTCTGCCCTGACTCCTGGTCTCAGTTTTTTTTTTGCATGCAGGCCCTCCCCAGGGTGGGATGGTGCCCAGCTGGCTCTCCTGGTGATGGAGAGAACAGCAGGGCCCAGTGGGAGCTGTATTCCCTGGCATGGTGGTGCAGGGAGCTTCCACAAGCCCTGGAGAGCGTCTCTGCACCCCACCCTCACCCTTCGGCAGGCCAGGAAGGACGGGTGTGCCCTCCCTCCTCAAAAAGCCAGAAATTCCCTTAAGAGGGAGCAATTCATTCGCAGCTCATCTCCATTTCATCTGAAGGCTGCACCACGCTGGGTTTCAGCCTTGTTATGTTTTCTCTTGAGCAATACCTTTTATTTCTGCAGTGTTTAATATTCCTTTCCAGAGCCTCCGTTGCCTGTTCTGGGTCTTTCCACTGAAAGCAGCTTTAAAACTATAATTTTTCGTGGCTGAGCATGTCACAACCAGCTGGGTCCTCTTTGCTTGAGTGCTGTCGCCCCTCCCCATCCTCCCCATGCCCGCTCTTCCCTCCGTGCCAGGCATCCCTAGTGAGGGGCACCCTTCACAGGCAGCCTCAGCTGGAGGAGAAGTGGTTTCTCTTGCCCAAACCAGCCTGGTGCTCGGAGCTTGGCACTGTGGAGGGCTGTAAATGCCACCACGGGGCTGGGGAAGCAAACGGTGCTGCAGGCACGGAGATCATCATCCCTGTGCTGGTCAAGGGGAAGGACAGGATGGGGACATCCGGGACGAGTTTCCCCGCCCCTGGGGAGAAAGGGGAAGGACAGGTCTGTGTTTCCCCATCCCTGGGGAGTTTTGCTGGTGGCTGAGATGAAAACTCCGTGCTGGTCATGGCTTTACATTCCCCAACCCCCGACTGGTGGCTTGGGGCTGCTTCTCCCCGCAAGCCAGCTCTCCTGTGCAGAGGGGAGGAGCAGCGTGCTGCGGGCAGCAGGAGCCGGGGCCAGCTCTGGAGGTGTCCCTGGCGTGTCCCTTGGTGTCCCTGTGACCCGCAGCCCGTGCTATGTGCGTGCAGCCCGGCGCTGTCAGCTCGGGCTGCCGGAGCCTGGCGCCGCAGCCGCGTTTGGCTCTGCGGTTTCACAGCCGCCCCCCGAGCAGCGCTGATGTTTCCACAGCTTGTTTCACACCCGTGCGGATCCCGGGAGCAAAGCTGTGCCACGGTGCCAGCGCTCACAAGCAGCGGGGCTTGGGAAGCACCCCCTGGGCCATGAGGCACCCAGCTGTGGGTGCCTGGGTGGGATTGAAGCCCTCCTTCAGGGAGGTGATTGCTGCCTTGCCCAGGTGAACTCTGTCTGCACCTTGGACCGTGTCCATGTGCTCAGCACGGCTCCCTGCAGGCGGCTGTTGTGTAATGGATCCGCCATCCCGGCACGTCCCGGTGTTTTAACAGGAGCTGTGGCCGCTGCATCCCCTGGATGTTCAACACGCGCCCGCCGCTGTCAGGAATTAACTCCGCAATCATCTCCGTGATCTTTCTTGGCAGAGCTCTGCCATAACCTGTCGTGTCTTATCTGGGAATTGCCTGTGAGTTATAGTTAACTCCGGCCTGGCTCTCCGGGTGAGCCAGGTTTTGGCCCTTCCAGTGCTCGGGGTGCCGTGGGTTCTGGCTCCAGTTTGCAGCTGTGTAACCACAGCTGGAAATCTGGTGGGGGAATCTCCTGCCTGAGGCTGGGGAAGGGAAGGGTGTGGATCACACCCCAGTGTGCCCCCACTGAGCAGCGTTTCTGCACCTCAGCTGGTCCCATCTCCCAGAGCTGTTAAAAACACACACGTGTTCCTCTTTCCTGCAGAGTTCTTTGGAGATTATGTTTTTGTTCTAGTCTAGAGCAGATTTAACCAAATGCCCATCTTGCAATGCCAGGTCCTATGAAATGGGAATGGCTGAGTTCCTTCTTTACTTATCCATATATAAATATGGACAATGCCCGAAACAAGCTAAAAATGATGAATTGTGCCTAATGCTGCTGCGTGATGGAGATAAGACCGTAATTATTTGTTTGGGCAGCTTAAATCAACACCAAAAGCCTGATGGAAAACAAAGTGATGATTTAAATCTCTTTGTGTGGGTCTCGTGGGCTGTGTGACCAAGCGTGAACCTGCAGCAGGGGCTGTGTGAGTTTTGCAGTGTGGTTAAAGCGGGTCATTGTGGTGTCACGCTCCATGTGCCACCCTCTGAGCGTGCCAGGGCCTGTGCTGGGGCACAGACACACTCTGGGCTCCTTCCTGGCAGGGTTTAGCACCTCTGGGCTGCCTCAGTTTTGGCAGGTTGCTCTTATTAGGAGCGTTGTTTGTGCTGCAGGTGGGAGTGCAGCACATCCTGCCCGTTCCAGAGCAGGGTCTGTGTCTCCCTCAAAAGCCCAGCCTGCCCTGGCTTGTTAGGAGAGAAGATGGGTGGGTCGAGCTCCAGCTGTACCTGAACCCGTGGCAGGGGCTGTAAATTTTTGCGTTCATTATGTTTGTTTTGCCGGGGTTTAATTAACTGATCGATGAAAGCCCATCAAGCTCTGACCTCTCCTGCAGCTGCCGTAAATCAGCCCTGTCTGTGCTGGAGTGGGATTTGTGCATGGTCCCAGCTCCTGAGCTGTGCTGTCCCATCCTCAGAGCTGGAATGGCCTGGGTGAGGGCCAGCACAGTCCACAGGGACACCTTGCACCATCTCAGGGTGCTCCAAGTCCATCCAACCTGGCCTTGGACACTCCCAGGGATGGGGCAGCCACAGCTTCTCTGGGCCCCCTGTGCCAGGGCTCCCCCACCCTCACTGGGAAGGATTCTTCCATCTATTTTGTTTTCCTGGTGACCTTGGGGACGCATAATTTCCTTGGAAGGGAGGTTTGGAAGCCCCAGTTCCGTTCTGCCCTGCCAAGCCTTCCCTCTCCAGCTTCCTCACACTTGTGTTCAGCTCATTCTTTTGTGATCCTCTTTTCTTGGTTCAAAATAACCAAGTTGGTTGGGAGTGGGAGGCAGTGGGACCCTGAGACACATCCCTGTCATTAGACCCCTCCTCACCACCAGTCCTCTGCCAGGGCCACCTCAGCCTGTCCTGCCCAGCTCTGTCCCTTGGAACTTTCCTTCCCCACTAAATCCAGGGATTCAGCACCCATTCCCTGGGCCTTTCTCCTTTTTTTCAGAAACATTTTACCAAAATCTAGAAAAATTGAACTATTTTGTCTTTAGAGTTATTTCCTTTTGATCCCAGCTTTCATTATAATAACTTTTCCTGAAGAAAAGTGTTGGAGAGAGAGAGAGAGAGTGAGGGTCAGATCAGAGGGTCCTTGCTGGATCACTGAAGAGGAGGAAGAGCTTTTGCATCTTGCATTACCTCCGTGTATTTATATTTCAGTGTAAAGGGGAAAAAAACGCACGTATTATCGAATGATGCACGTTTTTATCTTCTTTATGGCTTCTAATGCTATAGCTGGTTTTTTCAAACCACTAAAAGCATAAGCATTAAAGCAATTTTCTGGAGTAATATAGCAAGAGGTCTGCAGCAGCTCTGCAACATTTGATAATAGTTGCCATCTTCAGCTGAAGATAATGATGTTAACAAATGTAATGGGAGTAATGAGTGGAGATTCAAAAAAGCAGCTTTTGTTTAATTTTTTTGTGATGCAAATGAGTTGGGGAATAAAGAAGGAGAGCAGAAAATAATGAAAACTTCATTGGAAATGAGTCTTAATCCTTGCAACCAAGCGCTGGAGGGTAGGAGGGAAAGGAGAGGGATAGAAGTTGTGGATGCTCTTTCCCAGGAAGTGTTGGATGGGGCTGGCATTAACCTGCTCCAGTGGAAGGTGTTGCATGGCAGGGGGTGGAAGTGGATGATTTTTAAGGTCCTTCCTAACCCAAACCAGTCTCTGGGGTGTCTGGGCTCTGTGGCAGAGTGGAATGAGGTGAAATTTGCTGTCCTGGCAGGGCTGGCTCGGGTGAGCAGGAGGATTCAGCCACGTGCCTGCCTTTGCTCCAGGCTCACCTCTGGCACATGGATAAGGCTGTCCAGGGAGATTTGGAGTCCCCATCCCTGGAGGTGTCCAAGGAAGGACTGGTTGTGGCACTCAGTGGGTGACAAGGTGGGGACAGGTCACAGGCTGGACTCGATGATCTCAGAGGGCTTTTCCAACCTCGGTGATCCTGGGATTCTGTGACTCCACAGCCCAGCTCCTCACAGCCTGGGCCTGGGGCTGATGGTTTCTCCTGGCTCAGCTGCTTTCAAGCAAAGCAAAACTCCCTTCCTCTCACTCCTGGGAGGCTGGAAACCCTCTGCTTTCTGCTCCTGCAGCACCTTCCACTTCAGAATGATGCCAGCTGAGTTCAACCTTATGACAGCCCAGCGACTCCGTCTCCCCCTCAGAACGAGTGAATTTGCTTTATTTAGATTGACTCCCAGCCCAAGTGATAGGTATGAGGCTGGCAAATGAGCATCCTTGTGATGAGGACTGGCACTTATGCATGTGCAGAAGATTCAGGTCTGTCAGCTTGTGTCAGCTCGCCTTCTACAGAGTGTTTAATCTCCTCACCCTTGGCCAAGAAATGCATTAAGGGATCTGCAGTGAGTGGGAGCTGGGCAAGGGAGGGTTGTTGCTGCCTGCCCCGCTCCTGGGGGGCCCAGGGGTGATGGGATGAGGGCAGCGGGAGGAGCCCCGGTCAAACCAGCCTGCAGGAGAGCTGTGAGCAGCTGGAAACTGCGGGCAAGAGGAGCAAACCCCTCCTCTTCCTCCTCCCAGGGCGTTTTTGGGGGTGTGAGTGCAGTGCCGGGAGGGCGGTGTGTGGAGCAGGGGGTGACCCCCGTTCCTGCGCTCCAATGCCGCGATGGAGCCCGAGCTGGCAGCGCTGCCAGCGAGCAGATGGTGGGCACGGCTTCGTGAATGTCCTTGGGCACGGGGAGAGCGTCCCCGGCCCTGGCGGGGGTGGCGTCTGTCCCCTCTCCGCGCTGCCGCAGCTGCGGGGGCGGTGGGGCTGGACCCGCTCCCGCCGGCATCGCCCCGGCTGGGGGGGACAGCTCGGGCAGATGGGATTTGGGGTGGCCGCGGGGCTCCTCTCCTGCCCGGGGACCCTTTGGCACGGAGCCCTCCCCACGCTCTGAGTGGCAGCAGCGTCACCGGCCTGGCTGGGGTGGCACCGTGGTGCCACCGGGAAGGGACACCTGGGACGTGCGTGTCACTCCCTGCCACGTGCCAGGTGTCTCTGGGGACCCTCGGTGGCATCCTCACAGTGAGGATGGAGGGACATGGCTTTGGGCTGAACCCATCCCAGGGGACAGCCACGCTATAAACCAAGAGACTTTCACTTTTTTCTCATTTTCCTGGATTTTGTTAGTTTTGGTTTTTTGGTTTTCAGTTTGTTTTTTGTTTGTGTTTTTTGTGGGTTTTTTGGTTCATTTTTTTGTTTGGTTTTTTTTTTTTTTTTTGGAAGGGTGAAGATGTGAGTTATTGCATCTGGCTTTGCAATTTACAGCTTTTAATTAATCTGAAATTTCAACATAGAGTTTTACGATAAGCAGAGGCATCTCTGCAAGCTGGGGAGGAACCTTAACGATGATCTGAGATGAATCTGCAGGATGAGATATCAGTGCAATAAACAGGGCTATATAAAACAGAATTGTGAAGTAAAAAATGCTGAGATATCAAGGCAATGATCTACAAATGAGATTTCTTTTTGGAGCCCTTCCCTGTTTCAAGAGTGTTCCTTTCCTGCTGGCATTTATCAGCTGTGCTTTGGTTGTTCCAGCTCCTACTGATGATAAGTGGACACTCAGTCCATCACCAGAGAACTTTTAGGCCAAGAGAAAAGAGGTCTTTTCAGTAAGGATGGTCTGGCATGGCTTGGGTGAGGTGCTCCAGCCTGGAGAAGCATCCAGCTGGAGCATCCCTGGTGTTTTGGGCCAGACAAAATGTTCGTGGCTGTGACACTTTGCTGTTCTTTCTTGGCACAAAGAGCCAGAACTGCTCTTCCTCTGCTGGCCTGGATGCAGGAGCTGTGCTGGGTCTGCATGGTCAGTGCCCACCACGTGCGTCTGGTGTCACTGGGTTGCTTGGGCTTGCTTCTGTCCCAGTTTGACTTCCTGCAGCCTTCTGAGCAGTGCATTATCCTGTGTTTTCCCTTCAGCCACCTAAAGCCTGGAAAATTGCAATAATGAAGGGTAATGATACGGTATGGGGAGCAGGCTTCCATTTGAAGTCTCTCAAAGTTGGATAAACACAAGCAGGAAGCATTTGTTTACAAATATTTTCTTGTGAACGAGTGAGGGGGAGAGCAAGCTCCTTTCGTCTCTGCCAGCCACATCCTTTCATTCCCTGAGCCTTCCTCCCTGCTCCCTCAGCTGGGATGAATCCCTCAGAGGGATGGGATGTTCCCCAGCCCTGGGGGTTTCTTATCCCACCCTGAACTGCAGACCCCAGCCCCAATGCCAGCAAACCCTGCTGGTGGCAGTGAAGGTCCCTCCACGTTTCCCTCCCCCCGGTGGCTCCTCGGGGTCCTCGTGGCGTGAAAATCCCTTTGGAGGTGCAGGCGAGGGGCAAGCCGGGAATTTGCTTTTAACATCAATATTCAGAAATAATGTGTGAATAATTGATGGTCCTGAGAGCCTGGGCTTGTCTGTCTGTCACAGCAAAGCAGAGGTGACAGAGTGACAGCCTGGGGTCGGGGGGGTCCCCCATCTCTCCTGGGGCAGCACTGGAGTGGCTGCACAGGGTGGGATTTGCCTGGGTCTGGCTGGACTGCTCTGGCTGCTGTTGGTGTGAGAAGCACTCCAGTGTGGGGCAGGGCTCTGCTCATGGTCCTGGGCAGGGACAGGGCTGTCCTGTTCTCCAGCCTGGCCCAGGGCACTTCCAGCAGCTCCTCCAGCTGCTCTCCAGGTCCTGCTGTGCTGTGGTGGCTGAGCCACCGATCTGAACGTTGTAGGTGAAAAATAACCTGTCAGCAGGATTTGCCTGACCTTAAATTAGCTCTCACAAGAAGAGCTTAACCCTCATTGCTGGGTCAGTGTCTTCTCCCTCCCCAAGTCAACCTGGCCATGTGCTGCTGTCCCCTCTCTGGTTTAATGTCAGCTTTTACTCTTTCTTTTGTGCATCTTTGTGTTCAGCGTGGTTCCACGGTTCTGCTCCGAGCACACACTGCCATGTTTGCTGTGAACCACTGGCAATTAGACCAGAATAGCTGTCTCCCTAATGATGCTGTGCTGTGCAGCATGGCTGCGCTGCCTGCCGCAGCAGGGACACCGTGCCCGGGGAATTTGGGTGCTGCAGGGCTGGGTTCTGCAGGGGTGCTGCTCCCCGTGGTGGCTCTGGGAGGGGTGGGCAGTGTGCTGTGGTGTTGGAGGCAGCCTGGGCTGTGCTGCCGGTGCAGGTAGGACAGGCAACTCACTCCATGGGGCTCAACCTCCCACCAGCCCTGGGCTGCAGCAAAACCTCGTAGTTCCCCCTTCAAAGCCTCCAGTACTCACTGCACGGAGCAGGGGGGGGGAAAGAAAAGACCTCCCCCAGCCAAAACTGCAAAGGAAAGCGAGAGCCAGAGCCTTTAGAGCCGGAACCCTGAGCGGGAGGGAGGAGCAGGGCTGAGCTCCCGCCGCTGCCTCTGAGCCGCTCTACAAAGCAGCTCCCAGCTTGGCGAGCGAGATACAGCGAGAGGTTCGCGAGTTGTGACCTCAGCAAATGTATTAGACGGGAGAAAAGAGCTTTTTTCCTTCCCCCTGTTCTGGTGTCAGCGTAGCCGTGGCTTTTAAACCACATTATACAGGCTTGTCATCCAAGATAAAATGTTATTAAGATAAAATGCTACACAGGGAGCAGTAGGGGACTTCCCACTGCCGTATTTCAGCGCTGCCGTAGGACCGCGCTCTGCCGCTGGCACCGAGCCGCTGCCTGAAGCTGGGGCTGCCTGGGACGGAGCAGGAGAGGGTTGTGGTGTCCCCTATGTGTCCCCAGGCCGGTGGGCACAGGGAGGTGCTCCCCAGAGTGTGCCACTGTGCCCGAGCATCGCCCTCCATCCCCCGCGGGCAGCCTGGCGAGCGGGAGGCGAAGGCATCAGGGCCGTGGCTTCGTGGAGCTGACAGCGAGCATGTGGGTGGCCGAGGGGCCTTCCTGGGGCTGCTCCTTCACGGGTCAGGGCACTCACAGGCTGCCTCCCTCTCCTCCGGCCCCTCTGCCGTGTGTCCCCACAGCCCCGCTCCCAGGGCCACTGTCTTTGTGTGCTGCCACTGCTCCCCTCCTGCCCAGCACCCCAAGGTCCCCAGCCACAGCCAGCGCACTCGTTGTGTCCCCACACCACTCTTGTGTGTCCCCACACCCCTGTTGTGTGTCCTCACTCCTCTGCCGTGCCTCCATCCCCTGCTCAGGGCTGGCACAGCCTCTCCAGCCTCGCTGACAGCCCGTCGATAATATTAATGTACTCCAGCCTCTGTTAATGTCCGTGCAAAGTCTCCTCCTGCCCTTTGCCATCACTTTTCCATCAGCAGACATTTGTGTGGCGCAATGGTGACATTAATCTGCTGAGCTGCGCTGGCAGTGTCAGCACAAGTGGCTCTGGAGCGCAGGTGCAGAATTTTTGGGGAGTTTTCCTGGCCCATCAGGCAGTAGCAGAAATGTTTAGGTGAATCCTTTAAAGAGACTTGAAAAGAGCAGTGACAAAAGGAGAGGGCAGGAGCATCTCACCTGGGGCAGGTGTGTGATCTGCAGGCAGAGCACACACCAAAACACGGAGAGGGAAGAGCAGTTTGACCTGACACCGAGGCAGAACAGAGAGAGGGAAAAAAGGGGAGAGGAGTGAGCTGTAGCTACAAGGCTGGGTAATCCCTCAGTTGAGCCCGGTGAGTGCTGTAGCTGGAACATGAACTTGTCCTGGGCATGTTCAGCTTGTAAGAGGGATGAATGTAAAAGCAATGCTGTTAGCTGCCTTATTAAAGGCTCGGGTCTAAGTCAATACACGCGCATCCCAGGTGGCTCGGGGCTCTAATTCCTGAAGCTTCACACTTCTCTGCCAGCACTGTGTGCTTGGAGGTTCTCCCTGTCCATTAAACCCTCCCACCTCTTTGCCATCCTGGGTTTGTGTGAGGAGAGGACTGACCTGGGGCTGGAGAGAGGCTGAAAACCCCCTTGAGCTGCCAGCACGTCTGTCCCTTGCCCTGGACTCCCCCCAGCCCCAGGTGCTGCTGGAGGTGGCAGTGCCAGGTGCCCTGTGTTGTCACACCTGCTGAGACATCCCAAAGTCCTGCCCACAGTGCCATTGTCATTCCCAGCAGTGCTCCCTGCTGCTCTGCTGTGTGTGAAATGGGGCTGGGCCTCGTGGCCCTGACCCTGGTGTGTGGCCCCTGTTGGATGGTGGCCACAAGCAGCTCCAGAGCCTCTGGCCATCACAGGGCTCCTGGCACCACTGTGATTGAACGTGTAGGGCTGAACCTCTGAGCATCTGCTGTGCCTGCTCTGGTGAGCAGATGTGTGCAGGCAGAAGGAGACAGTCCCTGCTGGTACAGGTATTTTCCCACCCTGTGCAGCTCCTCTCTGCCTCCCTGAGTGCCACCCTGAGCAGGGATCCACTCAGGCCCTGTGCCCATGCTGCCAGGGAAGTCCCCAGATGAGGAATCTCAGGACTGCCACAGTCTGGGTGGTGTTCTTTCCTCTCCTGTCCTCTTCACCCCATTCCTCCACACACTGCCCAGAGAAGCTGTGGCTGTCCTGTCTTGGAAACTCCTCCTGGCCAGGCTGGACAAGGTTTGGAGCAATCTGGGATAGTGGAAGGTGTTTCTGCCCACAGCAGGGAGTGGAGCTGGATGATATTTAAGGTCCAAACCATTCTGGGGTGACTCTGTGATGCTCTGTGTGGGTCTGCTCCACCTCTCTGAGCCCTGAGACCCAACGCTGGGGTCTGGAGGGGACAGATGAGCCTCATCATGGGACACATTGCCCCATCAACACCTCTGGGCACTCACAATGCAGGCAGTCAGCACCAGACACGCCGTTCTCCTAAGTAATGGGATTTGGTTTTAACCCAGGGACATCCCTTAAAGCTAATGAAAACCGGTGCTGGTGGAGATGCTTCCTTCTCAGCGGGATCTGTGCTTGTCCTTGTGCCCGATTCACACGTGGGTGTCACAGCCCTGCACCTGAGCAGCCCCAGCCCCGGAGCTTTGGGGCTGGAGGCTGCTGGGGCAGCTGGGGCGGATGCAGCCCGGTGGCTCTCAGGGCTGATTGCACACAGGCACAGCTGGTGCCAGGGAGCTGAACAATAAAGTAGCCACTCTGGGCTGATTGGGCTAATCCGTGCTGCAGACCAGGGCCTGTTTTCATTAGTTTTCCTCGATCAAATTAGATTGCCAGACGACAGATCCTATTAAAGCAGGGGAGACCTCCAGCACGGCGTGTCCTGCTGGTCCTGGGACGCTGGCCATCGCTGGCACCTGCACGGGAGGAGGCTGCTGAGGATGCTGAGAGTGCAGCTCCTGGGCACAGGGATACCTTTGTCCTTGTCCTGGCAGTGCAGCAGGGGCTGTCACTCGAGGGCACACGGCTCTGATGCTGCCTGGCACCATGGCACACCCTGTGTCCTTCAGGAGAGAATTTTCCTCTCCCACAGGTGCATCACTGCCCACATCCCTCATTTCCAGCACCCTCCCCGAGCCCACACCAAGCTGCCTCCTGGCCTGTATTAATTTAATTTCATTTTTAACTCTGCTCCTCGCAGGCAGGGCAGGCCCAGCTGTGAGCTCTGGCATGAGGCTGCAGTGCTGTGTGCCCCAAATAGCAGATTACACTGCCCTGCCTTTGGGGACCCAGCACTGGGGTCTGATCCAAGAGTAACGGGATTTGGGCCTGGCAGAGGTGCCTGATTGGCCTATTGATGACCTGCTATTGATTAGCCCTACTCTGAGACAGCCAGGCTCCAGCCTGCCCATAACCCATCAGTAATTACTTCATCCTGCCCTGAAATCCGCGGCCACAAAAAGATGTTTGTGGGGAAGGGGGTGCAGCTGTTTGTGCTGACAGGAGCACGGCAGTGCCACCAGGCTTTGCCAAGAGCCACTGGCAGCTTTTCCTGGTCTTTGAGATGGGCTGGGTCAGGCTCAATGGGAAAAATCTTGGTTGTGAGGGACCTCCTGCCCCTATGAACCCACTCCAAGCCATGGCCCTACAAGTGTTGAGGGACTGGCTGGTTTGGGGTGGGAACTTCTGATGTCTTTGACTTTGAAACTCATTTCCTGCCAGTGCTGAGGATGGGGTTTATTTTATGCAGCCAACGTTTCTTCTCCTTGATTGAAGAAAGAGGCAGTGCTGGGGCGGGACAGAGTTCCCAGCAAGCATAATTAATAGCAATTTTGCTGCCCTGCTTATTGATTCGCTGTGGAGTTACCTCTTCCAGGAGGATTTCGATGGAGTTACCTCTTCCAGGAGGATTTCCACTGTTCCACGCTGGCTAGTTCTGTGTAGGAATAAATGTTTCAGTTGCCCTATAAATAATGGAGCGAGTAAAGATGTTGTGTAAGCGGCGCTCTGGGTTTTGCCAGGAGGGACGTGGTTTGTTGTGAGGGTTTCTTGGTTTGTTTTGTTGTGGGATTTTCTGTGTTTTACCTTTTTCTCTCCCCATTTTTTTTTTTTTTTCTAATCCCTGGAGTCCAACACAGGAAGCTTCACAGGGGGACTTGAGGGAAGGGAAGGAGCTGAAGCTGTTGAATCTGAGGGAATCCTTGTGGGTGTACTGTGCAGAGGTGTGATGCTGGTGATGCTGGTGATCACCCTGTGAAGGCTGGAGCAGCTGGGCTCCCAGGGGAGGTGTGCCTGGGCACAGGGAATGGCCACGGATTCAGGGAATATCGGCTTTACTCCCTGGAAGTGTTAAAGCTCTAAAGCTGTGTTTTAATCACGGGTTTAAGGAAGCAGGGGAGGCAGCAGGTCTGGAGCTTGTGAGCCCATGGCTTGTGCAGGAGTCCAAGATTTCAGGCTGCTTCCTCAAACCTGGCGTGTTGAGACCCCACTCTGGCCGTGCCCAGGTGCAGGGCTGGTTCTGGCACCTCCAGGCTGGCACGGGCGGGAGGCCACCCCAAGCACTGTGTGTGTGATTCTGGGTGTTTTTGTTCTGCTTTACCACAATTCAAGAGCATTAACGAGGGAGAGGACGCCCTGCAGGGGTGATGCGTGTGCCCTGGTTGGGATGTGGAAGCCAAAGGCACTCGAGTGCCCTGAGCTCAGCGCTGGTGTGAGCAGCAGCTGCTTTGCAGGAGTCCAGGGAAACTGGGGAGGGGGGTCTTCATTTGCTGTGCCTGAGGAGAGCCAGCAAGATCCAGCTGAGGTTTGATTCCTAATTCACCTGCGTCTTCATTTCTCCTGGTCTGCCAGCAGTGATGGACAGTCCCGGGTGCCACAGGGGGTCCACGTTGGCAGCCTGCAGTGCCAGCCCGGCTTCCAGGGGCTGAGCAGGGCCGGTTCTCTGCCTGTGGTGCCTGAGCTGACCCATTCAGCACTTTGTGATGCTCTGAGCAGCATCCAGGCATGGCAAAGCGGTGCTGGGCAGGAGCTGGCTGCAGGCACAGGATGCTCAGGGCAGCTGGGGGAGCCGCAGGTTTCAAAGGAAACCCAGCGGGACGAGAGGGGCAGCTCTGCCCTGTCCCCGCAGCTCCCGCTGCTCCTCCTCCTCCTCTTGGCGGGGGCAGCAGGCTGTCCTCCCCTCTTCTGGGGGCCAGCAGCTTTGCCCGGCAGCCCCACATTCAGCGGGGGAGTGGATTAGGAAGGGGCTTTACTCCTCGGGTAGATGAGTGCTTTTAAGCACTCGTGTGTTGTTGTGTGTCCTGCTGAGAAGAAGCCAAATGTTCCGACAGCTGGCCAGACCCTGGATCAGGAGGACTTGAGCTGTAGGTGTTGCAAACAAGGTTTTAATTGATTTATCTGGACACACGACTTTTAATTTTATGGTGGAGTGAAGAGCTTTGCCCCAAATCAGGGGGAAGGGGAGAGAAATGAGTGGTGTGTCTTCATTCTCAGGCTGGGATCTGGGTTTGTAGGGGACTGTGCATGGCAGGAATGCTCCAAACCCCCTGCTCATGTGGGGTTTCTGCGTCATAGTGGAACTGAAAATCCTAAAAGGAGCCGGGACAGCAGGTGGCAGCTGGATGCAAAGGGCACGGAGATGGCAGCGCTCCTTCCCTCCCTGATTCCTCTCCCAGGTGCTGGGCAGAGGAGGGGAAGCACTGAGGGCACCTTCTCCTGTGAGTGGCACAAACATGAATATTTCACAGCTCTCCGCGGGCCCGGCGGGAGCCGATGGACTTGGGGAGATAATTTTGCTTGACAAGTGCCATGATCCCGGAGCCTCCCGCTCCCTGCTGCCCTTCCCGAAACGCCTGGAGAGGGAGAGCTGTGTCACCTGGGCATCCCCTGGCAGCGTGCCGGGCTTTTCCCAGTGCCTGTGCTGGGCTTTTCCCAGTGCCTGTGCTGGGCTTTTCCCAGTGCCTGTGCCGGGCTTTTCCCAGTGCCTGTGCCGGGCTTTTCCCGGTGCCTGTGCCGGGCCTTTCCCAGTGCCTGTGCCAGGCTTTTCCCAGTGCACAGCCCAGGGGCTGCTCGCTGAGGATGCTCAGGATATCTGAGGGTTCAGGCGTGGTGCAGGGAAGGAATTTGGAAGGAGGAGCGCAGGGAGCTCTGCAGGAAAGTGTGTTTGCCCCGTTTTCTTAATTTGGATGCAGCTTTCTCAGAGGTTGTCCCGGGATGTCCGGGGGCTGTGGCACCTCCCTCGCTCCCTGTGTCGGGTCGGGTGCGGCGGTGGCACAGCGGGCACGGGGCGGGCTGGGGAGGGGGGCTCGTCATGCGGAGACGGTCACGGCCCCGACTGGGGTCTGGCCTCCATCAGTTCCTGTAGGAAATCACTTCACTTACCCAGATGTGAGTGTACAGCCGCGCCGCCCGCGGGCTGCCCCGCTCTCCCCCGCCAAGCCCCAGCCTCTTACGCAAATCGCTTTTCACGCTTCCTTAATTGAAACTGTCAGATGGGCTTTACCTTTTTTTTTCTTTCTTTCTTTCTTTCCTTTTTTTTTTTTTTTCTTCCTGTGGTGATACAGACGTATTAATTCCACCATGGATATCCCGGCAGCTAGGAGAGATCAATAAAATGAGGTTGCATCTGTGACATATATATTACAGGAGCAGCACCAGCAATATTTCATCGGGAAAGCCGAGCCAAACGCACGTGTGCAGAGCCCTGGAGAGCGCATTTGCCCATGCAGAAGGCAGAGTTGGTGCCTGGCTGCCGTGGCACTGGATTTCTGTGCCCTCTCACCACCCACCTGGCATGGGAAGGGGGTGAGGAGCAGCTCCCAAACCCTCATTTTTCTCCTTTCTCTGCACATCTCTTGTCCAGGGTCACAGAGTGGATTATTTTTTGGTATATTCTGAGTTCCTGCCAGTCTGCACCTGTGGGTGCCCTGGCACAGTGTCTTGGTGCTGGTGGCACCAGCTCCTGCCGCCCTCCGCCCCCCACTCACCTCCCCCCAGAAATCCCCACGGCGGGGATTTGTGCTTTGATTATTTTTCAAATACCGGTTTGTGTAAAATTTGATTTGAGGAAACATTTTTCTCCCACATGCTGTAGGATTGAGGGCGTGTAATCCCTCCTAAATCGCCCGGACGAGGTTTGTATTGCAATGCCAGTATCAGAGCTAACAAAAGGGGATTAGACGGGAAAATTCTGCGTGAAAACCTGCCGCTCTTTGAGGGCTTTTAGTACAAAGAAGATAAGATAGGTAGAGCAGAGCCATTTTTAACCCAGATTTTAATGCACTCAGTGCCTCTCCTTCCAAGGCAAAGGAGAGGGGAGATGGCATTCCTTTTAACCCTTTCCCTTCCTCTGGCTCTGAGGGGCAGCTGATGCTTCCTTGTAGGGACAGCAGTGCAGAGCGAGTGCTCTGAGAGGGGCAGGAAAAGCTGCCAGGGAATGGCCAGGGCAGGGTTTTATTCCCTTCCCAAGCAGATGGTGGGGAAGTGTGGAGCTCCATGGAACTGTGTGCTGAGCTGCAAATCCTCACTGTGCTGCTCAGCCAGGGCACAGAACACATTCCCACCTCACCTGCCCAGAGCCAGGCACGGCCTCTGTGTGTCCTGGGGACAGCTGTGCCATGGGGAACGGCTCTGGCCCGCCGGGGGTGGATAAATGTCCCGTGTGGGCCGTGTCACACTGCCTGTCACATCAGTGTCACTCAGGAGGCAGCAGGGTAACAGAGACAGCTGTCAACCTTTGCGGGCAGCCAGCGCCTTCCAGGAGCTCAGCGAGTGCCAAGGCACATCAGGCCAGGGGAAGAGATGCTCCAGGGGGAGATGAAAGGATCCCTTCAGTGGAATTCATGTGGAATAAGCTTTCCACGGGAGATATTTCCCGCTAATCCTCCTTAGCGCTCAGCTGATGCCTTGAAGCATCAGGGGTTTATGCGCCTTTTAAAAATTCATTCTCCCTGCTCTACCAGCAGGTGTGTGTGTGCTATCAGCTGCCCTGCCGAGGCCCCTCCGATGCAGGGCTGCACCCTCAGACCTGCTGAGTGTCCTGTGACAGCGAGTTCCCCGTGTCACCTGAGCCGGGTGAAGGCAGCCTGGCGCTCTGCTGGCTCCCCGGCGAGGTGCTGGGTGTCAGGTTACTGCACCCACGGGGTTTGATGGTGAATTCATGGAGGGGGGCAAATGGAAAAGCATCGCGGGCACTGAGCAGCTGGTGGGATGGGAAAACACCCGGGCTGCTGCCTTAGCCCCCCATCCATCTGCCCCTGCTAATTGCAGCTGGACTTATAATATTCCACTTATCTGGTTGAGGGATCCGTGTTAGTTATTACAATTGATTATCACTAAAACCCGTCTGATACCCAGATTTACAGCGTGGGTGGGGAGGCAGGATCTGGCACACTCCTCCAGCCAGAGCTGTGTCTCCACAGGTGTTTGGCCAAGGAGAGGTTGCTTTTCCCTTGACTCCTGGGGGAGCAGATCCCACAGCTCCCACACCTTGCAGGGTTTTCCTGCCGTGGTTTACAGCCCTGGGCAGGGTGAGGATGATGAAGCTGTGAAAGCTGCTGGTGCCAGGTTGTTTTTATTGTGCTGTCTGTGTGTGGGAGGTGGTGGCTGCCCCTACACCCAGCCCTGTGCTGCAGTGAGGCCCTGCAGATGTTCTGCTCCCAGGCTGTGTTCAATAATGAGCGCTGCCCCGGGAGAACCATCATCAATCTGCTGCAGATTCATCATCACCAGCAGGTCAGCCTCTTGGAGGGGACTTTTCCAAGCTACTGAGCAGAGTTTTCCTGCTGTTGATGTGCCCTCTTTGGCTGCTGGAAAGTCCCAATGGCTCTGGGAGGTGTGTGGCCTCTCCTGCATCCAGCACGTGGCTGGAAGGGCGTGTGGTCTTGCTGGCATCCTCCTGTGGTGGCCAAGGAATGTTGCTGAGGGCCCGTTTGAGGCAGAGAGGAGGTTCTGCAGCACACCCAGAGCTCTCGTGCTCCCTGTGGTGGGGTGGGAGGCAGAGAGGAGCCCCTGCGCCTCCTCAGCTTCACAACAGCTCCGTGGCTGCATGATAAACAACTTGACAACGTGTTGAAATCCTGAAGGAGGGGCTGGCAGGGGAAGGAGAGGGAGGTCACAATTGCACGGGAAAATAATGAACAGCACTCTTCTTGGAATATGCAGTGGCCTAACAAGAATCGGAAAATTAATTATCTTCTGTAATTAGTGTAATGACCTACACTATTAGAGGTTATTTACAGCAGGAATAAAACTTCCCCCTGTAAATGTCAGGCTGTGCTGTTGGAATACAAAGGCTGGATCAAACCCGTGCTGGGTGCAGCAAGGGTCTGGAGGCAGGGCAGGGTGCTGGCCACCTCTGCTCATCCAGCCCCTGACCCTCACAGGGACCTGCTGGCAGTGTCCCTTCATCCCTGGGTTGGTTCTGTCACCCCCCTTGCTTTGTGTCACCTGGGCTCTGCTGCTCTGTGGGGCAGAGCTGGATCAGAGCCTGTCTTGGGTGGGCTCTCCCACCTTGGCCTCCTGAGCTGCCCCTGCCAGTCGTGCCCATCTCCCTCTGCAGCGCTGCCCGTGTCCAGAGCTTTGCCATTCCCTTCCTGAGCACCTCTTGCTTCTCACAGATCCTCTGGAGAGCCCCTTTCCCTCCCCGAGGCAGGCGCCAGCTGTGTGTGCACGGCTCAAAATGGAGACATTAGCCAGCTATTGTTCCTCAGCCTGAAGCCTTGGTGGCTCTGAAACTGTCCCTTGCAGTGGCCAGGCTGTGTGAAATGGCTCCATTTGCAGCGTGGGGCACAGACAGGATGTGTGCCCTCCTCGGTGAAGGTTTCCCTCCTGCAGCAGAGCGTTTGGGGTTGGTTTTCAGAGGTGCTCTGCTCATCCCTTGGCCACCTTCCTGCTGTCTCTCCCGTCTGATCCGGTGGGGATGGGTCCCCCAGGGAGGGCAGGGTGACCAGGGTGCTGCAGGTGCTGTCTGCTGAGGAGCAGATGGGCAGCAGTGAGGAGGGGCAGGGTGGGGAATCATCGTCGGCGTGGCGAGGGCAACCTGAGAATTGCCTGACATTTTAGCGCCGAGGATCATGACTCCTGCATTATTAAAGGCACGGTGATAAAATGCCTTACCTGTCACTGAGAACCGACATCAATAATTTAGTTTGGCACCTGGTGATTAAAATGAAATAAGCACTGGTCCGGCTCCTTTCCCAGAGCGGTGTCGGTGCTGTGGTGTCTGTGGCTGAGCTGGAAGCCAAGGGATGCTTTCCCTGGATCCTGGGCCTCACCACCAGAGAAACCAGGGCTGCTGAGCAGCGTTATCCCTGTGGGATCCATGTGGTGCCCAAGCTTTGAACGAGGATGGGGACAGGGCTGCTGCTGCAACATCTGATGTAAGCTCATTGTATAAACAGAACAGAGTGGGGCTCTTGAAACTTGAGAGTGTATTCCTTCCAACAGACCCTTAATGTAATTTGAATGTACAATTGAGGGTTTTTATAGCTTAATATTCCAGTGTTTGTGGTGCATCCTGGAATTTAAGTGTCTTAAACGTAATTATTGTTAATTGCTCGCACGGTTCTATAAACTCATCCAATTAAAAAAAAGTTATTAACTTTATAAAATATCGCAGGCATCCCACAGAGCAATATATTTGCAGGAAATAACGGCTGCAGCAGGCAGAGCTGGGATGCAGCAAGGTAAATCGGTGACACCTTGTATCCCTCCCTGTGCTGGAAGCCCTTTGGGAATGTGCTGTCTCCTTGGCTGCTGTTTGTGCAGGGATGTGAGGACAAGGCCAGCAGGACACCCCAGGAGCTCTGGGCTGGAGAGGGAATTCAATCTTTGCTATGGGGCTGAGCAGAGCTTCACTCCCTGTTTGTGCTGAAACCACCCCAGGGAGCAGCGGGGGATGTTTGGGGGTCTTTGAGTGGGCCCAGAGTGAGCAGCAGCCCCTGGGGAGGGTGAGTGGGGCTGGGAGGCTCTCAGTGGAGCAGACATTCCTCTCTCCTGCCCTGCTCCCCAAGCTCCCTCTCCCTGAGCCAGGACCAGTTGTGGCCGGCCGGGGATGATGATTTTCATCTCAGCCTAGTGCCAGAATTTATAACCAGGGATTTATTGTCCCCTGATTGCTCTGTGCTGCCATTTAACTCATGCCCTGGAAGAGTTATTTAACACAGAGTGAGTGGAGTTGTGCTAACGGTGCCTGGTGCACATACATCTTCTCCAGCCTCCTCTTGCTGTTCTCCTGGTGGGATCAGAATCCTGGGTGCCCGTTTGTGTGGGTACAAGCTCAGCCTGGCTCAGTGGGATTTCAGCTGGAGCTGCCTGGCTTTGGGAGGATTGACCAGTTCCATTCCTGGGTGCCCCCTGCATCTCCCCTTGGCTCTGCCCAAAGCACAGCTTGGGTGGGAGCTGATGGAATCCTCCCAGGAAGGGGGAAGCTGAAGGTGTGTATTGGGCAGGATCCACCTGATCCCAGTGTCTTTTTCCCTTTCCATCTCACTGCTTCTCCAGTAGAGAAACAAACAGTCTGTGGGCAGGGGAGGTTTGAAGAAAGGAAACTTTCTCTCAGATGGAGACAAAATTGAATTCAGTGCGTGACTGAAATGAGAAGTTTCCACAAAAGCTTCATTTTGGCAAAGAAGCATTTCCTATGGGATTGCTTCTATAGCAAAGCCTTGGTAAGGAGCTATTACAGCTGGTCAAATGCTTTCCCTGAGAGCTGTTTGTGATACTTCCCTTCCCCATCTCTGTTCCCATCCCTTGTTGGAGTCACTGTCCCCTGTGCAGAGGTCCCAGCCCTGGGGCAGGAGCAGCAGCCACCACCCAGGACAGCTCCAGCTGCCATGTGAGGATCAGCAGCAATTAATCCATCCTCCAAACAGCAGGGTTTGCAGGTAGATTTTCCATCTGAAGTAGCTGCTGATCTGGTGGCTTCTGGGACAGTGACGGGCTGACGGAGAGCACGCATGAGGCGGCATTTGTCAAATTAATGAGGCATTATAAATTATATCCACAATTTTCTCTTCCATTTCCCGCCACCCCCTCCTGTCACTGGCAGGGAGAGGGGACCTTGAGGAGCCACTCCCAAGGTCTGTGGGGGCCGGGGCTTTCTGCCAGAGAACCCACCTGGGTCCAGGATGCAGGCTCAGCGCACCTGGCTGGATCAGGAGGAGAAAAATGTCAGCAGTTCCTTGTTTTCAGGAGGAAACTCGATGTAACTAGTATTGATCTCTCAATTACCTCTGTGAAGGGCAGCTTCATTTTTCAAGCAAAACAACCTTTGTGTCTGAAATATAGAAATTGATTTCGAGCGGGGGCTGCTGGCACTGGCAGAAGGGGTTGGGCAGGGGCAGGGAGGATGAGGATGAGGATGAGGAGCAGAGGGAGGAGAGGGTCCCTCCAAAGCCAGGAGACACGCCAGGCCCGTCTGATCGTGTTACCTTGATCCAGAGTGGAAATAAAGGGGTTTGAAAGTCAGCAAATAAACTTTGCTGAAGGTGCTGGAAATAGAGCAAGGAGGCAAGGAGCTGGCGGGGAAGGGGGGCGGGTTTGGGGAGAGCCTCATCCCCGGCAGGGAGGTGCCGATGGCTCGGGTGGTGGTGCCGTGTTCTGGGACGGACTGGGGGCAGCTCCGGGAGCACCCAGGGCGCTGTGGGGAGAGCACCCGCACCAGCTCCGCCAAATGCCTGGAACCCAACGAGGCACGGCTTCGTTTTAGGGTTGTTACAGCCCTGCTTAATTGGCTCTCGGGCTCCCTGTGCAAGGCGTCCAGCGCATCTTAATGAGGGATTCTCAAAGACTGGCTCTTTTTTTTTTNTTTTTCTTTTTCCTGGGACTAGAACGCTGTGGTGTTTAATATTCATGTGTAGCTCTGCTCATTTGAAAGGTAACAAGGGAGTTGGATTCCCTGCTGGCAATGAATCGTAATGGGATCTGGGCTCCTAAATCACCTGCGCATCGCGGAGCTGCCTCCTCCCGGAGTGGGCTGGGCTGGGGGCGGAGAGGTCTCCTCTCCTCCGGTGAGCAGCACGGGGCTCAGCACGGACAGGGGCCATCCCAGGCCAGCGCTGGCACCGGGAAATGCTTTTCCACGGCGCTTGTGGTGGGGATCTGAAGTGTCTCGCCACAAGCAGTCACGGAGGTCGAGTTGTTAGCCAAAAGCAATTGGATGTTGACATGACAGGGAGACGCTGCGGAGCGAGAACAGTTCCTGACAGACGTTCTGACAGAGCTGTTAAAGCCTTGGCTACAGGCAGGGCTTGAGCTGATCTTTGACCATTCGGGCTGGTCCACGTCTGCCAAGGCTGGGCTTTTTTTGTGCTTTTGTGCCTGGTGTCGGGTGCTGGATCGGGGAGAGGCGGGAGGTGTTGAGAGGCTGGGGGCTGGCACCGTCCGGAACACAGATGGCCACAAATATCAGCATACGTGGGGGGGTCTGGAGTGCTTGCTGATGAAGGGGCTGGGGGCTAGAGCTGCCTGGCAGTGTCCCTCACTGTCCCCCAGGCCTCTCCAGGGTGTCAGCCATTCCATTCTGTTCCCTGGCAGCCCTCCCCTCGGCAAAGGAGGGCACTGCCCCCTCCCCACACGCTGCAGCAGTGTGGCCTTGGAGAGGAAGCATTTGTGATCCCTGCTTGTTGGGAAGAGACAGGAAATAGCCATGGGGAGCAGAGCTTTCAAGGGGGTTTTGCTTTCCATCTGCTCCCCTGCCTTGACTGCCACCCCCATCTCTCTGTGCCTGGGGACAGCACGGGGGAGGCTGTGCTGGAGTGTGTCAGGGAGGACCCCTGGGCATGTCCTGCTTGGCCAGAGGGTGTTGTACGGCAAAATGGTGGCTCCTGGAGCCTCCCTGGGGGACAGTCCTGCTGAGGAGATTGCAGCTGTGCAGAGGGGACCACACCAATGTCACCTGCATGCCCTGGCACTGGGGCAGCCCCTTGTTTTTAGCCCAGCCAGGATCATCCCCGATCCCAGAGACCCCTTTGGATCTCTGCTTGCAGTACCCATGCGTGGCTTGTCAGAGAATCGCTCCTGTTTGTGGAAATGATGCTTTCCCCACTCTCATCTTCCTCCCTCCCTCCCTCCTGCTTTTCCTCATTGTCATTTTAGCCTAGATTAAAGAAAATAGGGTGCAGCGCTGTGCGCATGTTCCGAGCGGTGTCTTTTCACAGCACTGTACTGATGCCAAGCAATAATGACAGGTTCAAGCTTTTCTGCATCAC
This sequence comes from Pycnonotus jocosus, assembly GCA_013400435.1. Taxonomy (NCBI): domain Eukaryota; kingdom Metazoa; phylum Chordata; class Aves; order Passeriformes; family Pycnonotidae; genus Pycnonotus; species Pycnonotus jocosus. The sequence continues at coordinate 135,104 of VWYP01001553.1, read as the reverse complement.
AAATGAACTGCATGCAAATGGCTAGTCCTGAATGGAGAATAATTGTCAGCACGGAGAGTCCTGCCTCCACCGAGCCAGCCCCACCTCGCTTCCGAGGGGAGAAGGCTTCAAACAGTTAACGGGGATGGAGACGTGGAAATAGCGGGGAGCTGCCGTTTCCACTCTGCTAGAGCCTAACCTGTTAGTGCAGAGCTGTGTGAAGAATGTCAGGGATTTGTTCCAAGCGTTATCGAGATGTGGCTTTACATCTGTAAATCCTTTTACGCATCGCAGCTCAGCCGTGAGGCTTCCCCACGTGACGGGCAGCGCTGGCTGCCTGGCCCTGCCACACCGGGCAGGGGCCGTGCCAGTGCTGGCCATGGCACAGCTTTCAGGGCCTGGTTTGGGTCAAGCATCCACAAAACGTTGTGGTTTTCACCTCATTCTGGTGAAATCTCATTCTGCAGGTTGGGCACAATCTGCTTGTTCTCCAGTGCTGAACCATCTCTCTCTCTCTGAGCCTCTTCAGTGTTTTTACATCGCCCATTTGTGCTGTCTCCCCATCTCGTGCACCTTGATTACCCTCAGGATGCTGTCTGTGGAAAGCCAAGGGTGGGAGCCCCTCAGCTGCTTTTGGCTGACCCCTGGGGAGCTTTTCCAGCTTATGCCAGCTGAGGATTTGACTTAGCACCACTTTGCTCTCCTGCCACAGCGTTACCGGCAGAACCGAATTTAGCAAACGATTGTGACAATCCCCAGCACCATCAGGAAAACATGCTCCATCATTCACTGTGATGTGCGCTGATGAGGGGAAAAAAAAAAAGGCTTGTTCATCCATCAGAAATTCACTGATGCTGTCTCTAGGTGAGCAATTTGCCAGCGTTACCTGGTGTCACTCATTAGACACAAGATGTAACAGTCTCATTTACTCTTCGGGCTTCCTGTCACTTACTTACTTTTGCATTTGACTTTGCACATGAAACTTAAGCTCGTTTTTAGCCTCTGTCGAAGTCGGCTTTCAAATTCCTGCTCATTAAGCCCAGTCCCAGTGTGTGGGCTGCATGCACAGGAGAGGGGTTTTGGAAGCCACAAAAGTCCCCTGGTGCCTCTTGCCATTAGGCTTTGCAGAATAGTGTGAGTGTGTTTCAAAAAGCCAGCAGAGGAAGCAGTTTCTGCCCTCCCATCACTAGGTCTGAACTTCCCAAAACATTTGGGCTTTGGCTGCATTTTAGTTGTATTTTTTTATGGACTTGTGGGCTTGTAACTTTTTAAGACATCTACATTTTTACATTGGATTTGATTGATGCTTGTAGCCCATTTAGGGATTTTTGTGCTCAGACATAAAAGCTGGGCAGAAAGGGCCAGAATTTGGTTTCCTCTGAGGATGCAGAACCAGGGTTTGAGCAGATGTTTCATGGCCAGAGCTTTGCTGGTGTCTGGAGCAGAGGTGGGGGAAGTTTCAGTACTGAACCCGAGTGTTTCCTTCTCTGTCTCTGCTGCTGGATTTACACAGGTTTAGCCACTCCTCTTGCTGGACAGAAGCTGTGAGAGCAGGGGGAAGGTGAAGCTGTGGGTGCTGCTGGCTCAGGGACTCAGGACACGCAGGGATGGGGCAGCTGCTGCCTTTCCCTGAGCTCCCCAAATTTCCTGCAGCCATCCAGGCCCGTTGTGCAGCTGTGGTGGGCACTGCAGTGGCCGTCCCTCACAGCAGAGCTCGTTGGTGTCCGTCTCTCTCCACCCTATTTCTGTGGACAGGAATGGCCCTCTTTGTTTTTAAGAGAGTCCCTCCCATTCGTCTGTCCCTCGCTGCGTCATCCAAACTTCATCCTATCCTCGTGGTTTGCATGCACTGGATGAATTTAGGATGAATTTCAGCCTTGACACAGGCAAAGGACCAAGTAAATCGGGCGATGCTGAACTGAGCTGTGCGATGTGGAAGCAAAGGATTGGGAGTGATTCTGCAAGATGCAGCCTGGGAAACTGGCATTTGAGAGGGCTTGGTTTTGTGCTGAGACAAAAAAAATAATCCTGTTAGAAGCAGTGTTTATATCTCTGCATCATTGCTTTCGTTGTCACAGCTCAGCTCTTTGGGAGGCAGAGGGTGAGGAGTGGTTGTCTACAGCCTGATGGGAGGGAAGGTGGTGATCCCTGGGATATTTTTGCACGTGGGGCTGGAAAATCATTGTCTCAGGCAGCATGGAAGGGGCTGATTTCTTTACTGGTGGTGTTGAATGTGGTGTAGAGCTTGTAGGAACCACAGTGGAGGGACTGGTGTTGAGATATGCACTACAGTGATAATGCTGCAAATTCCAGAGCATTAGTGTTATTAAAATGTCAGGCTGATAACTTCCTCAGCATTAAAACCCTTAATGTACTTTATCCTTCCCAACTCGTAGTGCTCCAGGTGAAAGCACGAGGAAAGAAAAAGGTGGTTAGAGAGCAGAGGATTAACAAGAAAGGAAAAGGGGGATGCCCTGATGCAAGGCTGCTGTGCAAATTGTTTCCTTGAGCACTTGTGCCTCTCAGTCAGGTTCAAATTCAGCAAGACGAGTTCACTTTTGTGACAACAGCCTGAAACTTGCTCGTGTTGCCCAAAGCGAGCATTAGCAGCAGTGCTGAGCTTTTAATGTTGCTGGAAAAGAGCTGATGTGGTCACAGTGGGTGGGTAATCCCAGAGGCCTGCACAACCCCAGTGGAGTGACAGGAGGGAAGGTCCTCTCTACCTGCAGGTACAGAGCTGGCCTGGGCCTTGCGGCATTGGTGGGCTTTTGGAATCACAGAATTGTTTCATTTGGAAGAGACATTTAAAGGCCATTTAGTCCAGCCCACTGCAGTGAGCAGGGACATCTTCAACTAGGCCAGGCTGCTTGGAACCCTGTCCAATCTGACCTTAAACGTTTCCAGGGATGAGGCATCTGCCACCTCTCTGGGCAACCTGTGCCAGCCTTTCACAACCCTCACTGCAAAAATCCCTTCCTTCCATCTACTCTAAACTGACCCTGTTCTGGTTTCAAACCGTTTCTCCGTGTCCTTCTGTGCATGTCCTGGTGATAGCTGAGGGGAGAAGCTCTTTGGGGAGAATGAGAAGCATTGATCACCTCCCCTCACATCCACGTGCGTGTTCCGGGCGGTTGTACGCTTCCCCGGGCCACCCTGCATGGCACTGCCTACTCCTCGGAGCTTCCCGGGGAACTCACCAGATCTGTGGGTGGGAACACACGCTGGCAGCTGAAAGGTTTCTGCGGGGAGATGAGGAGATGAGGAGATGAGGAGATGAGGAGCCGAATCCTTCCCGCGCCGTGCCGGCACGCTCGGAGCCCACGGCGTGCCCAGAGTTTGGGACACGGAGCACCCGCTCCTCTCCCTCTTGGAAATTAATAAGCCCAAAGTAATTAAATCAATAAGGCCAAGCTAATTAAATCAGCAAGGCCAGAGCGCGGTTTTGAAGGGCTGCGGAGAGCAGCGGGGTCCCCGCGGCCGGGCCGGGCGCTGTCCGCGGTGCTGACCAGTCCGCCGTGCTGACCAGCCCGAGAGGAACCTCCTCACCCTCCACAACCCCCGGACAGGAGGGTGCAGCCGCGAAGGGTCAGGGACAGGAGGAAACGGGCCTCAGGCTGTGCCAGAATAGGTTTAGATGGGGTATTAGGGGAAGTTTCCTTACCAGGAAGGTTGTCAGGCACTGGCACAGCTGCCCTGGGCAGTGCTGGAGTCACCATCTCCAGGAGTGTTTAGAAGATGTGGCACTTGGGGAAATGTTTGGCAGTGCTGGGTTATTCCAGATGGTTTTAGATGGATTTTCCAACCTTCACAACTCTATGATTCTACACTCTAAGCACAGTCCTGGGCTTTCTGCTGCCCTCAGTGCATGCACTTTACACCAGGTTACTATTTTTTCCTCCTGTTTTTCCACAATGGAACAGGCTCTTCCCCAGTATAACTCATTTCCTGCTCAGTGCTGCTTCCAGTGCCTCTCCTCAAATGGCAGCAGAGAGGAATCCAGTCCCCAGGCAGTGAATTAGGAGGTGGTAGCTGCTCATTTTTCATCTCTGCTATTTAAAAAAAAAAAAAAAAAATCTAATGCAATCATCAAAAAATAAAGCTGCGTTTTTCATGTCTTCACCATTAGGAATGTCTCTTGCTGCTGCTCTCTTTTCCCTCCTACTCCCAAATTACTGAGGTCTCAGCAGTGTTTAAAATCTCGTGGAAATTTACTTTTGGATGCCAGCAAAGGGGTGGGAGTTTGAGTAATCTCTAGGGCAATAACATTCCAGAAGTGTTGTGTTCCCTTAATAAAAACACTTTTGATTCAGAAACATAAATGTTATTTTTCCAAAGGCACCCTCCTGAACGGGGCTATCCTTTCCTTTCCTCTCACTTAAGGCATTACAACTCTTGGGAGACGCTCTGCTGCTTCGGTAGCCGTAACCTTACATTTATTGCATGTGTGGCCACAGCAGCCCCCTCTGATAATTTTGTTTAGGGCTGTGAAATTTGCCTTTAGCCCCGAAATTGAATCCATTCTCTGCTCTCAGCAGCGTGATGGGTTCCTGCATGTCTCTCTTTCCCAAGGATGTTTGCGGTTATTGATGCTGAGTGCGGCTATTTATCACAGACAATACAGAACAAAGAAGAATTTATTAATAAGTCTCCTGGTCCCATATGCTTCCCCGAGGAACGTGAAGCGTGCTATTTTCTCCTTGCCCCATTTATATCTACATGGTTTTGCTGCTGTCCACTCGGATTAAACGCTGGCTGAGGAGAAGGAGTTGCTCTGTAGCATACGGCCGGGTTAGAGCGAGGCTGGGGGAAAGCTCTCTGGGTTATTGGATGGCAACAAGCAGGGAAATAATGCAGAATTCCATGAGAATGACACCAGGATGTGACCCCGGGGTGGGGTGAGGGTGCTGCTGGTTCCTAGCAGCTCCAGGGCTGTCGAGGGTTGGGTTTTGGGGTGGGTCAGTTTGTGTCAAATGGGGATGATGTCCACAGGCAGGAGTTGTGTTGCTGTGCTGTCCTGCTGGGTGACAGGGGCCGTGTGGGGGCAAGCAGCACCTGCTGGGTGCCTGTGGCCCTTCTCTTGCCTCACTTACAAAAGGATCACAGAATCACAGAATCATTTTATTTGGAAAAGACCTCCAAGATCAAGTCCAACCTGTGACCAGTCCTGAACTTGTCACCCAGAGCACTGAGTGCCACATGCAGTCATTCCTTGGACACCTCCAGGGATGGAGAGTCCAAATCTCCCTGGGCAGCTCCTGCCAATCTTGAACAACCCTTTCATTCTTCTTGATGCCCACCCTGAACCTCCCCAGTGCAGCCTGAGGCTGTGTGCTCTTGTCCTGTCAGTAGCAGGAACCCCAGGTTCCTGCAAGGAGATCCTGCAGGCACCCCTGCTGGGAGCCTGGGATCTCTGTCTGCCCATCCTTCAACCTCCTCTTGTCCCTCCTGGGACATTGGCCCAGCAGCAGAGCAGGCAGAGAGGGGGAGGATATTCTGTGGGAGCTCCTGCCTGGAAAATCAGTCACAGCTGTGGGGATACAGTGATTCCTGCTGTGCTAGAGAAAGGGAAGGTGCCTAGGGAAGTTCTGGTGGCTTTTTCCCCATCTTGTGCCTCCTCATGCACTAATTAAAGGTCAGTCCCATTTGCATTCAGCGCGTTTCTCTCCTTCCCTGGGCATTTGCATTGGCAGAGGGTTGTTTTCCATTTGACCAAGCCGTGGCTGGAGCCGTCGCCCGGGGGTGAGAGTCTCTGCCCCCACCTTTGCAAAGCCAGCAGAGCCCATCGTGCCTCAGCCAGCATCTGCAGCAGGGAGGAACAGAGCCCCTCTTGTGCTGCTCCCCCTCCCCAGCCCCACAAGACGAGCATTAGGCATTTATAGGTTTTTCTCCATGGATACATAGCCGGGCACGTTGGTAAAAATATACCCGTGCACGAGTATATTTATGTGTAGTGCAGTGAAAGCAGCACAGGCTGCGAGCTGATTCCCTCGGGTGAAACACCAGCCTTCCCTCCGAGCGCTTTCAAAGGGGAGCTGTGCTGATAATTAGTGCAAATATTTTGAATACAGAACTCATCACGGGCCTTTGTCGCAGTGACAGGCAGTGACCTGAGATACATTTCTCCTTTCTTAATGCACCCGGAATATGTAATTAAGAGGTGACTAAAAGATTCTTTATCACTCTTTGTTTTCTAACGTGGCAGGCTGTTATGAAATGCTGCCCCCTCCTTCCGTGGCGTTCGGTTCCCCGTGACAAATGCAGGGATGGAGGTTTGTTCTGCTCTTCAAATCACTCCGAGTTCCTCCACTTCCAAGGTGTTGTCCCTGCCTTCTGCCTGGCCCAGGGGTTTAAGAGTCAGAATTTGGAGGGAAAAGCAGTTGGCAGAGTAGGAACTTGCCTGAGATGTGCAGCTGGAAGGGCACAACGAGAGTGGGCACAGTGCTGCTGTCACAAGCGCCCAGCAGCTTTGGTGCTGCTGCAGGAAATTTGTGGAAATAAGCCTGAAAGCAGGACAGGGAACACCTCCAGTGCAATCTCTGCAGGCCCTGAGCTGAGGGTGTCAGGGCCTAGGGCTGGTCCCACTGAGCACAGGGCCGTGATACACTGCAGCAAATGCGGCGTGACAGCACCTGAGCGAGGCTACGTGCAGAGCAGATGTCTCCTGGCTGGGGCCGGGGCCGTGGCACAGCGTCACTCCATCAATTATGGATCGCTTCCCTCGCCAGCAGCAGGCACCAGGAATGGGGCTGGGGAAGGAGACTTACAAAGGGTTCAGAGCAGAAGAGAAACTTGTGAGGGGAGAGCTTGAGCTTTGGGCTTGTTCCCCGTCTGGGAGATGGTGGAATGTTGTTCTCTGGCTCCTTGGCCAGCTCTGCTGTGCTCATCACCTCTGTGCCCTCAGAATCCACAGCTCCTTCCCTGACGGGACCCTCAGCCCTCATGGGGGTGGTGGGAAGGGACCCAGGCTGCTCCTTCCTCTCTCCTGGGAAACTGGAGAAACTGTGGGGCTGGATCCTGGGATGGCTGCAGCAGCCTGAAAACCTCCCAACCCCAGCAGCTTTCACTCGCCTGTTGACTTATTTGTTTGTTTAATTGTTCCAGCTTGCTGCCTTTACCTGGCAATCCCGCTTCATTACAGGAAACACGGGGCTTTTATTAGGGCTGCGGAGTGTCATCCAGTGTTTTCGCTGAATGTATAATTTGCCATGTATGAAAACCATTTCCAGAATTAATTTACCTACTGCAAACAGTTTGTATTAATGAAAATGCATTTTTCATGTGGGTTTGCTGGCAAAGCTGGCTGGAGCTCAGGAGCTCACTTTATCCATCCGGCGTGAGTAGGAGATGGAATTTGTTTAAAAATTAAATAAATAACACACCCACCCCCCATTTTTTAATACAATATGGCCCAGCAATAATCTCCGAGGCAGACTGCAAAGGCTGCAGAAAGCTCCATCTGTGGCATTTTAATATGCAGCATTGTCTCCTGTTTTAATATCCCCCCTTGCCCAGCTCGTGTTTGTGTAAGTGAGACTCGAGATGCTGTCATCTTCCCGGGTCACATTTTGCTGCTCAGAATGAACAGAAGTGGAGATGGATGCAGCCATGGAGCCCTTCCCATATTAACACGCATATTTTAGAATAATTGATGCTGAATTCATTTTGCAGCCTCGTTTCTCCTCAGCCTTCCCCCACCCCCTCTTTCATATTTGCATGGAAAAAAAAAAAAAAAATCCTGTGATCCGTCCAGATGGCAGCTGGAGGCTCTCAGCTGAGCTGGGCCGTGCGCTGGTTTCGGAGGCTCCTCCTGGCCAGGGTGGGCTCAGGGGCTGGAGGTGGGATGCTGATGGCTCTGGCAGTGTCTGGAGGGCAGGAAGAGGCTCTTCTAGATGTCACCCCAACAATGCTCAGCTGGATTTGGGGTGTCCTTCTCCGCTCCTTGGCCAGAGCTGCTAAAGCCAAGCCTTGTGGGTGGCCAGGCCTGAGCTCTCTCTCAGTGGAGGAGACATCAGGAAATGAAACCTGGGGCAGCACCCAGAGAGCAGCATCACTCTCTGCAGAAATGTGTTCACCATGGGGACGGGCAGAACGAGGGCTCTACAGATGCTTTAAAATAAGAAGGTTTGAAATATATTGCAAGGCAAGATTAGGAAAACTGTTTGGGGATTGTCTTCAATTACTGCACGCTACCAGAAAACCCACACCAAGCTCTTTCCTGTAAGTGGAAATTAATACAGGCTTGTGGAATTTTTCTTAAGAGAATTAGGGAAAGCGTTTGAAAAGGTGCAGGTGTGTTTGAGTAGAAGGTGTTCTGCAGTGCCCACAGTGCTCTTGGCCTCTGTAAGGAGCTCTGGAGCAGCTCAGTGTCCAGCTGCAGTGAGTGTCCAGCCTCAGGGAGTGTCCAGCCTCAGGGACTGTCCAGCCTCAGGGAGTGTCCAGCTGCAGTGAGTGTCCAGCCTCAGGGAGTGTCCAGCCTCAGGGAGTGTCCCCAAGCTGAGCAGGCTGGGCACCCCCTGTCATTTCAGTCACACCCCCTTAGCAGGGTTTGTCTCTGCCCTTTGTCCCAGGAGGTGACACTGAGCATCCCAGCCCTGCTCCTGCCGAGCCCCTGGCGTGTGCAGCTGAGCCCACGAATAATCCTTTGGAGATCAGTGGACATTTTGTGTGCTTAAGGTTAAGCCTGTGCTTAAATTTAAGCCTGTGCTTAAGCACAAGCGGGACTCAGGCTGGCGAGCTGGGCACCCATGGGTGATGGTGGGCACCAGGAAAAGGGGGACACCCCAGGTAGGGACACCTGGGTGAGGCTAACTGGAGCAGAGGGCCCTCAACAGAGGCTGCAGAGCCTGCTCTGAGTGTGCACTGGTGCTTCCTTCCAGTGTGCAGCTTTCCAGACATTCCCTGGTGCTCTCCCCGCGTTTGGGGACTCCCTAATCAAGGACATTCCCGAGCACACGTGTCACCTGCCACTCAGCACACAGCTTAACCTCATGCCATGTGTTTATCTCATTCCAGGACTACTGTCAGCAATGCCACTCTAAGCATAAACTTAATTATATCTCCTCGGGTAGCAGCAGGGAAGTGATTTATTGCTGCTTTTTGTTTCCTCCCTCCCCTCACCTCTCTGTGATTACGCTCCCGTTTGCTGCTGTGGAGATGCTGATGCTTGACTGCAACTTTGCTGCAGCTGCAGAGCCCATGCCTGAAGTCAGTGCTGGCCTTTCAGTGGCCACGGGGCTCCCTCTTGGTGGTCCTGCCTTTACACCCACCCCCTGCCCACCAAACCAACAGGGTGACACAGCACATCGGCATTTTTGGGTGGACGAGTGGGAAGTTTAGTGGAACCCTAAACTTCCAGGGCTCTACCGTGCCTTTTCAGAGGATAATTTTATTTTAAAATAATTGCTGTGCCAAGGCAGGAGTCCCCTGGCTGAAGTGGCTCCTCGGGAGCAGATGTGCTGGCTCCTCAGTGCTCCTCCAGCTGAAAGCCTGAGATTTCCCTTGCAGCTCTCTGGTGCTGGCTGGTTTTCCCCGGCTCCATCCCCCACTTCTGGGGGTGCTGACGGGAGCATCCCCGCAGGAACCTCCCTGCTCTGCCAGGCTCAGCTCCTGAGGAGAGCAGAGAACTTTGGGAAATGCTTTCTCTTCCCTGTGCCATCCACTAAGGCTCCTGCTCTCGTCCTCCAGGGAGAGGGAAGGTGCTTTAATTATTCCTGCCTTCTGGAAAGCTGTGGTAATTAGCAGCGCTGCAGAGAGCAAGGCCTGGCTGGGCTTCGGAGTGCTCCGAGGAGCTCCTCGATGCTTTTCAAAGACATTTCTCCTCTGAGGTGCAGCTGTGACAGCCCTGGAGCACCTGGAAATGCCCGTGGCTGTGTGGGACAGGATGGGATTTGGGGGTGAATGGGAGCATTGGTTACTTTGGGGTCTCTTTGGTGAGTGCCCCATTTTTTTTTTTTTTTACACATCACATCAGCCCAGGTTTCAGCATGCAGAGCACAGCCCAGCCATAACACACTCGGAATTTCTCCATGTGGTTTTGAACAAATTGCTGATTATTTTTCCCCTCATTATTCACCTGACAGAGGAGCAGGTTGAGTAATTAGTGAACGCGCGTGAACTTTGCAGTGTTTTTATGAATAAAACATGTGTGAATTGGCTGGGTACTGGCCCTGCTGCTTTAGCCTGTGCACCCACTAATGTCTGTCAGCGAGGAGCATCCCTGGCCTGTGCCGCTGTCCCCGTGTCACCCTCCCGGGGACAGCTCAGCTTTTTGCAGTGAAAGCTCCTCCTGCCCGACAGCGCACAGCCCTCTGCTGCACTCCTTGAGCACACTGGGCTGCCTTCCTCGGTGGATGAGGAGTTTCTTTGTGTGCTGTGATGGATGCTCTGAGCCCTCCTTGCTCCCCAAATCGCCCCCGTGCCCTCCCTTCCCGTGAGTGTGTGCGAGGCAGCAGCTGCTCGGAGCGGTGGCCAGCAAGGCTTGAATAGCAGCTGAAAGGGAGGAATAATTTGCATCCCGTCAGTTTTGAGAGGCACTTGGAGGCGGGATCTGGCTGCGGCGCTGCAGGGACAGAGGGACCTGGGATGGAGAGAAGTGTTGAGCGTTCCCAAGCTGGTGATGGAGGAGGTCTGGGTGCCTGCCCAGGACAGAAGGGCTGTACTCAGGGGGTCTGTCACCTTTGGCGCTGGACATGTGAGCCTGGATGCTGCGTGCCAGCCAGGGAGGCACTCCCCAGCCCGTGCCACGCTGTCCCTTTGCACCTCCGTGTCCCTCGCTCCCTTCTGTGCCTGCCCTCCGAGGGCACCCAGCCGTGGTGGCTCCCTGGGCTGGGCTGCTGCCTGTCCCTGAGCCCAGCCGTGCCCACTGGAGCTGGCACTGAGGCCTCGGGCTGTCCTGGCACAGCCAATGCTGTAAAGGCACCACTGAACCGTGCAGAGCAGGAGGGAGCCCTGGGCAGGAGGCCAGGGGCTGTGGAGGTGTCCCCCAGGCTGGCGGTGGCAGTGTCCGTGCTGTCCCCACGTCCCTTGCCCTGAGCCATGCTCTGACCTGGCAGGGTCGGGGGGGCACCTCGGGAGCCTTCAGTGTTTGCACGAGATGAAGGGAATTCATCCTGAATGGCACCGCAGGGGAGCAGGGAGCAGGCAGGAGCAGCACGCAGTGAGTCTCACATAAAACTGGGAGAAAGGTGAGTGAGATGCAGGTGACACCTCCTGAGCCACGGGACAGTTTGGGGGTCCAGCTCTCCCTGATCACCCCAAACTGAGTGGATTACAGCCTGGGGGTGCAGGGGCCATGTGCATTGACAAATGGATATTTCTCCTCCAAAAATGATGGGTGGTGATACCCAGGGGTGCCAAGCCCTCGTGTTCTGCTCTGTGCATTCCCCAGGCTAAACCTGGACGGGCTAAGAGCAGTGCTGGGAGCTGGGGCAGCCCCCTGTGTTCCCTGGACACCTGGAAGGCAGGTGAAAGCGTGGTGTGACAAGATCTCATCTCATTTAAGGACCCAGAGTCGTGTGGAGGACACTGCTCTCCTGGTGAGCTGCCCCAGCATCTCGTTGCCTGTTGCTAGGAAATCTCATCTGATTGCAGGGTTGGATTTGCCTAAGTCGAGCTCCTGGGATGTTGTGCCAGTGTTGGGAGGACACAGGATCTCTCTTCCCTGTGCCTGTGGTGTCCAAGGGGCTGCTCAGAGTTGGGTTCAGAGGTTTGTGCTGCATCCCACAGCACTGGACTATTTCTTCTGGCCCAAAATGATTTTTGTGGTCACGTTGTGAACTACCAGATTATTTCCCTGCCGGCTGTGAAGCCTGAACTCTTACTCACAAGTGCCCCAGTGCTCACATGTGAGGCTCCCCGATGCCGGGAGGGAATCATTCCGATGGGAAGGCTCTGTGCCAGGCCTGCCTCCACCAGGACTGCCAGGTTGCTAAACAAAGCCACCGGGGCTGGTTTTCTTCTTGGACCTCTAACTAGGTCAACACGCATTTGCCTTGTCTTAATAATTATTGATAAGCTGCAGTGGATCATGTGTGGTGCAGGAAGGGGCTGCTCCTCCTCCCAGCTGCTGGTGCAGCCCCCGCCCCTGGCAGATGCTCTGGGGTGGATTTGTGCCTCTGACGGAACACCAGGGTTGTTTCCCCCCTCCCCAGTCGCTGTCTGAACCTTTCCAACACTGCAGTGTGGGTGAATGGAGAGGGGTGACACACTGGTGGCTTTTGTGGCTGCAGGGACCTTGCTCCTTTCTCATCCCTTTCCAAAGGGTTCACCCACATTTGGGTCGGTGTTTGCTGATTGCTGGTGCTGCTCAGGGAGCACACGGGAGGTGAGAGCAGGTGCTGCCCCTGTCCCACCCCACACCTCCCTCCTCTCCTTCCATCAGCCCCTGTGAGTGCTCCTGGCTGCAGGAAAAGTGGTTTTCTTGTGGAGTCACCCCCTCTAGAGAGGATCAGAGTGTCCCACAGGCTGGAGAGGGTCGCTGTGAGCTGTCCCAAGCTGCCTCCAGCCTCCAAGCCAGGTGCTGATGGGGCTGTGCCCACACGTGTGGGAATCTGTGTGCCCCAGGGTGGCTGTGCAGAGCCAGTACTAGGGTGGGTGGGCTTGGGGTCCCTTCCTGGGCTCCTCTCTGTGCCTCCATAATCAAAGCAAGCAGACCAGCTCCGAGCGAGGTGAAAGGCAAAGAATAAACCCAACCACCCTCTCCAAGCCGCTCAGACTTCAGAGCTGAAGAGGAGGTTATGTCCTGGGGATTTTTTTTTTCTGTTGCTTTTCCAGCACTAATGAGCAGGGAGGAAGTTCTACTCTTTGTTCGAGTCGCGTTCAGTGAATTTTTTTCCCCAGTGAGTAGCAGGGAGGGAGGAGGGGATGGGAGGCACCCGTGTCTCTTGGACACGTGGGACACGGCAGCGAACGGCAGGGCAGCATCGTCCCACTTCACCCCTGAGCTTCAGGTACAGAGTTTCTTGTGTGAGGCTTTTGGGTTCTCTCATCAGATCAAAACAAGGTCCTGGCTTCAGCAGGATTCCTTCAGAGCTGGTGCAGTGCGGTGATGTGCAGCTCTCTTGCAGTTTTCCATGTTGCCGAAGGAGCTTCTGGCCTTGACTTATCCCATAGTCTCTGGGTAGATTTTTTTCTGCACCAGAGTTGCCCTTTACAGAGCTCTGTGTGCTGTCCTTGCTCTGCCAAGCACACTTCTGGCTGTGGAAACACAGACTGTGTGAGGATGTGGCCGTGGGCTCAGGCTCTGCTCTCCCTTCCTTCCAATCCAGTGTTTTTAAAAACCAGTTCAGAGCACCCTGGTGTGAGCGCTGCTGGGAGGGCGAGGGCTCTCTGGGTGCCCTCGTTCAGGCAGTGTCTGGTAAAACTTCACCCAGCTCTTGCCTTCCTCCTGGGCCAGGGATGTGGCCAGCCCAGGCTCAGCCCCTGGGGACAGGGACGCTGTGCCTGAGGGTGACAGGCCCTGCCACCCACCCCAGCACCCACTGCCCCTCCATGAGGGTTTGGCACGACCTTATCATGATGCAGCATGAATTTCCTTAGCTCGTTTGCCTCTGAGCCCAGAGATAATTTAATCCCGGCGTGGTTCGCGAGGCCAAGCGCGGTTTAGTCCGTGGAGCCCCACAGCCACTCTGGCCACCGCCAGCCCAGCCGGGCTCAGAGCTCAGGGCTGCTCACAGGGAGGAGGGGGATGTGGCACTCACACCCTTCCCGTCTCGTTAGCCAGATTTTATAGCGTGAAAGAACGGCGGGAGCGAGGGCTGCGCTGACCGCGGCAGCCAGAGAGGGGGGTCCCTCTCACGTGCGTCTGATTTTCCTTCCATCTCACCACGGGAAGGTTTACTTAGCAAGCTGAAAAAAAAATATCATTACATATGCTGCTAGTGGCCTGGTTAATTAAGATCTACAGTTCTCTGGGTAGGAAAAGACGACCTATATTTACTGTATGTAGGAAGACATCTGTCAGCTCGAAGTGCTAGATATCCCAGCGCAGGTTTGTCCTGCTTTTGCAGGCTCTGAATTGCAACTGTTTTAAGCTCTGATGCAGACCAAGTTAATTTTAAGATGACTGTTACTATTCTAAACATAAGGAAGGGCATATTTAGCCTCTCAGTACTCAAGAAGGCAAAACCCCCTGCATGTTTCTAGTAATTTTTCCCTAACAGTTTGCACAAAACAACAACAACAAATCCTATTTGGTTTCTGCAAAAGAATATGTTCGAGGGTGATCGTAAAATAGATTATTTTTAAATCTGCAGATGGTTTCCACATATTCCTCCTCAGCTCACTGCAGCTTTCCACCTCAGTAAACTGGTTTGTAATTTAGCCGAGGGCTGTGGAGCAAGCGTTCTGTCGTCTTGTTTTTCTTGTTCGCTTCCTTTACCACCCCCCCCCACGCCCCCCTCTGCTTTCTGTCCCCTTTCTCCCCTCTCTCCTCGCTGCTCCCCTGCTGAGGGGCTGTCGGTGCTGGGATGGGTGTGAAGGGACAGAGAGCATCACTGGCTTTGCCATGGCACTCCCCAAATGCCGTGGGCAGCTTTGTGGGGAGCTGCTGGCAGAGCTGTGGGCTGGCATTAGGGCTGGGGGGCAATGCCACAGACCCCAAACCACTCTCCTCCCTTCACTCTTCAGTGGAAAAGCTCTGCCATGCTGGGCATGGAGGTGGCTGCTGCCATCTACACGACCCCCACAGCTGAGGGAGTTCTTGTGGGGCTCAGGCCGTGGGGAAAGGGTGAGGGATGCACAGCCCTGGAAAGGATAATTAGAGGAAGGATGCACTTTGAGCTCTGCAATGGCGGCTCCCCCCTCCCCCCGCTCCCTGGAAGAAAACACTGCTTTTTTTTATTTCTTTGTTCTTTCACGGTTCGGCATTATAATTATTGAGATTTCACTGCAGGGCAAAATGATCATTTGACAATGTAAGTGGGGAAAATAATTCTCGTGTTATCCAGCAGCCTCACTCTTATTATAATTATGGTGAAACTCCTGCAGACTGAAGTGGGGGCAAAGAATTTCCTCCTATGTGGTGTTTGGCTTTTCAAGATTTCTCAAGATTTGATTGCAGATGGGAGAATTTCTTTCCCCTCCCATCAATAATCCGAGGTTGGTGATGGATGGCGAAGGACCGGAGTACCTGTTGTTTCCCCCTTTGTTTTCATTAGGCATTTTCCATTTCTGTCATTCTCGGCGTTGGTGATGGATTTTTATGAGCAAATATCTTGGTTCAAGCCATTCGGAATTGTTTGCACAGTAATGTCTGCAGCGGCAGCAAAACCCAATTAAAAAATCAGAGGAAAATTGATGCGAAACTGCAAATCAGCCCCTCTCGAGATGGGGACAGCGACGGCTCATTCTGTGCTGAGGCAGGCGGGGGTGGTGGTGTGTTCACCCTGCCTTGGGCTGGGCTTGGGGCTGGGGGTGTGGGGTTTTCTTCCTTTGGGTGAGGGCAGTCCCATGGTGGTGTTGGTGGTGCTGGAGAATCTCCAGATGTGTGTCTTTGTGAGTTGTCCTTCCCAGGGCAGTGTGGCCACCACATTCCCTGTTCCATCCTGCATCCCATGCCATGCTCCATCCCATGCCATGCTCCATCCTGTGCCACCCTGCATCCCATGCCATGCTCCATCTTGTGCCATCCTTCATCCTGTGTCATGCTCCATCCTGTGCCATGCTCCATCCCGTGCCATCCTGCATCCCATCCTATCCTCCATCCCATCCTCCATCCTGTGCCATCCTCCATGCCATCCTCCATCCCCACCCATCCTCCATCCCATCCTCCATCCCATGCCATTCTCCATCCTGTGCCATCCTCCATCCCATTCTGTCCTCCATCCCATCCTCCATCCCATCCCATCCCATCCTCCATCCCGTGCCATCCTGCATCCCATCCTGCATCCCATGCCATCCTCCATCCCATCTTCCATCCCATCCCATCCCATCCTCCATCCTGTGCCATCCTCCATCCCGCACTGCCATCCTGGTGCCCAGCATCCCTCCCCATCCCTCTCCCGGGCTGGGAGCCGTGGCAGGGAATCGCGGCGTGGTGGCAGGGGGCTCCGCTGTCCCCTGCCAGCCCGGGGCTGATGGAAACGAGCTGACAGAACACAGGCAGCATTAGCCTAATTATGGCCATACCCGCTACCTCTGCGTGGATTTTCCTTTCTTAGCGACTTCCTGTTTTCCTCTTTGAGATGCAAATTTTTGCACAGTCCTCGATCCAGATTTTCTCCTCATTAGCATGAAATCTGACTAGTTCCGCGGTTTTTTAAATAGCAAATTTGAAAAAAAAAAATTAAACGCTGTGCACAAAGTAGCTGCGAAGCCCCCTCCCCGCCGTGATTCTCGGGGGCAGGAGGTGGTGGAGGGGCTGGTGAGGATTTTTGGGAATCACTCAGCCACAGCCGCGTTTTTCCACGCCAGGCTGCTCAGCTTTGAGTGGCTGAGCGGGATGCGGGAATCAGCACGGAGGGCTCGGTGGACAGAGCCCCTGCCCAGCTCCCCAGCTGCCCTCGCAGCCCACCCGTCCTGTGCTAGGGCAGACACATGTTCAGCCTTTGGACCGCAGAATTTTGTTTTGCTTCCTCCAGGAAAACGAGACTCGTCGTAAGAGGAGGTTAAAAAAACTCACAAAAAAAAACAAAAACAAAAAAAACCCCACCAAAACAACGACGCTCTAAAAAAAATCCCTTTTTGAATTGAGTGTTCTCTTGGTGGATTTTATATGTTTTTATGCCTGCCGTAATCCCAGCCGGCTGCAGCTCAGCGCTGGGAGAGGGCTGGTGATAGAGCCGGAGCAGACGGCACTATTTTGTGGTAAATGTCACTCTAGTAATACTCAGCTCTGCTCGGAAATAGAAATACAACCCTCGCTGGCGTGCGGCGTAGTGAGCCGGGCCCGGGAGCTGCCCTGCTCCCCTGCCAGCCCCGTGTCCCGATGATTTCCCCGAGCCGGGAATGCCTTTTGCCTGGCATCGCCCTCCCCAGCTTCCCTGCCCAGCCCCTCCCTCCCCCCTGCTTTCCGCCACATAATGAGTTTGATAAGAAATTGTCTCGTTAACAGGATTAGCCATGGAAATCTCTAGTCCCCTCCTATTCATTTTGTAATGCTCTTCATCCTGTTCTGTAATTTTCTGCTGGTATTAGGCGGCTCCGGACCACCTCGGGAGATTAATTCCTCCTCCTCCTCCTCCTCCTCCTCCTCCCTGCTCCAGTTCAGTGGAATTGTGTCACTCCCAAAGTCGCTTACGCAAACAAACCGAAGTGTCCCCAAACACTGCTGGCTTTCAGTGCCAAGCGCTCCGGTGACTCAGAGGTGGATTAAAACCCGGAGAGGCAAACTGTGCTCTCCCTCGTACCCGTGTGAATCCATTTCCGTGGGCAGCATAATTCCGGATTTACTTCTAGGAACATGACTTGCAAGACTGGCCCTTGGGTAAATAATGACTCTTGATTTAATAACTCCTGCCAGCCCTGCAGGATACCTCACTTCCGAGGGAGCTAATAGAGAGAGATCTTTCCCAACATCTGTTTTCCCCAATTTTGCCGAGTCGTGAGCCTGGATCTGGGAAGCTCCTGATTATGCCCATCCCATATTTCTTCTGGTCTGTGTTTTCCTAAGCCCTGACAAGAAAATCCCTGGTTTTGCTGGAAAACCTCTTTGCTGCCACAGCAGTGTCCTGGGCAGCCCCAGGGCAGGGTGACAGTGTTCAGTGACACGTGTCCCTGGTTGCCATCCTGTTGCAAAAATTTGATGCTCAGAAATCCCCTGCACTGTTTCCTTTTAAATTTTTTGCCTTGTCAGTTCCCCGGAGCACCAGGAGTGCTGGACAGCAGTGTGACAGGAAGGTGACAGTGACACCTTCCTTGTAAACCTTTCCTCCTTTTTGCTTCTCTCTCTCTTGTTTCACGTCTCCCTCTCAGAAAAGCCATTTAAATGTAATTCTGTTCTTAAACCCTCTCCCTCATGCATGCCTAATGAACAGCCGGCAGAGGTGCCGGAAACGGGCCCGAGTAGGATTCAATCTCGCCGAGTGTCGACAAGTCATTTGGATGGAGCCCTGGGAGCGCGCCCAGTTTTATTACAGCGTAATTAGAAATAAAATCTTGTTGCGGGAGGAGAATGAGAGATGGGTGTTAATCCTGTAACGGGAGGAGATGGAGCCATGCTTATAAAGGAGATTAGGGAGGGGAGGTGGAAAGCCCGTCACGACTGCCCGATTTCCACCCCTCCTCTGCTGGTCCTTCTGCTCTGACTCCCGCAGAAACCTTTTCTGGGGAAAAGGGCCACTGCTCGTGGAGGAGGAGGATGAGGAGGGGAGGAGGATAAGGAGGAGAGGAGGAGCCCCTCGGTGCGGAGCCTGAGCTGCTGGCTCAGCTGGCACGGCTCGCGTTACAAATGCCCGTGACTCTTCCAGGTGGGAACCTTTGGCTGAGCTCACAGCTCTGCTGCCCCGGCTCTGCGGGAGAGCTCTGCTGCCTTTGGAAGGGCCGGGAGCAGCGACGGCCCTCCAGCTCCCCTGGGATCCCCACGGCAGGAAAACACGTAAATAAATCTGTCAGATTTGCGCAGGTCCTATGAAATTTGCATTGGGCTCGAGTTACAGCTCCTCTTTAACATCTTCACCAGGGAGAGATGCAGGGAGCTTTAATCTCAGTGCCCGGCCCAGGCCCCCTCTGCTCTCAGCATTTGCTGTGGCACGAGCTGGGCTCAGCTTGCTGAGATAAAAGGCAGCTCTGGCACTTGGCCACTGCTGCCAGCCCTGTGCCTTGTGTCCCCTGCCCCTCTGGGCACGGTGTCCCAGGGCTCTGGCCATCCCAGGGGAGGGAGGTGGTGATCAGTGCAACAGCATGGGCAGGAGTTTCCATCCTGGCTGGGTTTTCTGTGGGTTTTCCTTGTCCTCAATGCAGCTCCATGCCGGGCAAATGGCATCCTGGAGCAGCAGCCGCAGCAGAAAAGTGCCTCTGTGGCAGCGGTGGAAAATTACAGGCTTTGCTCTTTGGGGCTTCCCCCTGCGTGCCTTCCCCCCTGGGAGGTGTTTGTCACTTTAAACGTGGCCAGGAATAGCACCAAGCAGTTATTGGATTTGTCCAGGACGCCTTGGGATGCACATGCTCTGAGTGCAGCTAATTCATAAACGCTGGCACCTATTGATTCTCCAGCAGTACCAGGGGAAAGCTATCTCATTACTCTTATGAACTATAAAACGTGCTCCCTCCTGAAGCCCCAACCCCGTTGGTTTGATAAATCTATACTGGATAGAGCAGGAGCTGGTAACCTGCATCGACTGTAATCTTTTTCTTGGAATTGGGAGGCCCTTGGGAATGCTGCTGGGGTTTCACTGGCAGCTGGATGCAGGAGGTGTGTGTGTACTCAGTGAGACCATGCAGGTGAGCTCCCCTCTCACCTTTATGCTTTTCCCCAGGTGAGGGGCCAGGTCCTGGGAATTTAAGTAGAATTTAGCTCATGGTGGGCTCTTGGCTGTGTTTGATCCAAGGGCTGTGGTGAGGTATCTCCAAAGGCAGCAGCTCAAGTCTAGCTGGAAGAGTTTTTAGAGGCACGTGGCTCCAGCCTGGCCACGGATGTGCTTAATCCTCTGCTTCCTGCAAAGCCTTTCCACCTCCTGGCAGGCAGAAAGATCTGATTTTACTTGGCGACCCTTGACATTAATCTGCCTGCCAAACTCAGCAATAGGTCACTTGGGTGAGGTCTGTTGGAGCTGCTTACATCATTTACAGCCCCTCACCTCCCCTGAACCAGCAGAACATTCCTCGACAGAGCCACTTGTCCTCTCCCAGAAAAAGAAGCCAGAGGAAGCTGTGCTGCCAGCTTGAGGGGATCTCACACGTGATGGAACCGTGTCACCACACCGTGCAAGGGGCAGATGCCTCCTGTCAGCCCACGGTGGAGATGTGGATCCCAAACCTGCAGGATTTCTGCCCGTTCCTGTCCCTGGGGAGGTTGTTATGGCTGGAGCCCCATCCCCAGCCTGGATCTCGGGCACAAGGCTTTGTTTCCAGCCCAGAGCACAGCAGCACAGGGCTGTGGATCCCCAGGCACGGCCGCGTGTGAGGGTGTGGGCTGGGGCTGCCAGCACTTGGCAAAATACAGCCCCGTTACCATGGAAACCGGCTCCCCCCATCTCAAATTCCAGTGCAGCCGATGTTCTCCGCTTACTGGTTTGATGGGAGATGAAAAATTAATGTTTGATTTGCATGTTATTGCAGTGCCGTGGGACCACTCCCCCTGCCCTTCCGCGGGGGTCGCACAGATCCCGGGGCGGCTCCCGGGGCGGGGGGAGCAGAACGCCCGCCCCTCTGCCCCTAGACTGCTGCATGTGCTGCCATGCTGCTGTTGACGTGCCATAGCACCGAGGTTTCGGCTGAGGCTGTGGCTGGTGAACCCCAGAACCCTCCGAGCAGGGATGGAGTCACAGGGGTGTTGTTGATGTGGGGATGGCAGCTCCTGGGGATGGGGCTGCCGGTTCCTGCTCCTGCTGCTTCCAGGGAGGATCAGCACAGGGTGCCAGCCTGGCGGGTGCCTGTGCCTCTGTTAACCACAGTTGACTGGCATCATGATTCATTATTTGCTGTTTCTTTGCTGTTTGGAGTCAAACAGGCACATCTGGCTGAGCCACAGCTGGAATGGGTAATGCCAGCACAGCTCGGCACTGCCATTGCCTTGGCTCGTGCCAGGGACACTCCCTGGTTCCCTGGGTGAGGATCCCTGCTCTCTGCCAGTCTGTCACCTGCGGTATTTGCAGGGAATTGAGCCTGGGGTCCTGCCCAGGGTGTGGGAGCCAGAGTGCTCTGGGAGCTCTTGTTCTCTTCCACTCGTGCTTATTCTGCATTCCTGGGTTTGACCACGGAGCTTTCTTGTTGCCTAAATTGAGAATATCCAGGTGCTTCCAAAAGGTGCTGGAAGTAAAAACAGTTGTTTGGCCTCATCAGCTAGATCCTGGCTTAGCAGGCATTGTGCAGGACTTGAGGGAGCCATTTGCAGATGTTGCTGATTTACAGGCTGGGTTTAAAGGTTTTCACTCTGAGCATTCAGCTGCACTAAATTACCTTCTGCAGTCCTGGGGTTTGGTAGGGGGTGGTTTTGCTGGCAGCACGGTGCAGCTGAGCAGATGGAGCATCCCATCCCAGCTGAGACTGGTGCTGGAATAAACCCCAAAGCCCCACAGAGCTGGGGGTGAAAGCCTGGCTTGGCACAGAGGGGCAGGGCAAAGCGCTTTCCAGGTGGGCAGGGAGCCTCTCCAGAGCCTCAGCTTATCCTGCTCTCCATGTAGCCACTACACAGGCTTTTCTATTCGTGTTAATTACTGTTATAATTCATGATGAATTACAGGGGTCAGGAGCCAGCCAAAGACTCCTTTCCCCCGTGCCAGGCTCCAAAACCTGCTGGCCTGAGGGGGCAGCTCCAGCAGCGCAGCCGGGGCCGTGCTGCCCTGGCTGCTCTCCCGCCACCCTCCTCCCGGGGCTCAAACATCAGCTCGAGCCCTTATTTGTTTTCACATGATTCCAAGTAAGTTAAGCTAATTATTAACTCAGCGGGACAGATTCACTTTTAATTGCCGCGTTGCCATGGAGCGCGTGGCACCGCCGGCGGAGCAGAGTGTGCGGAGCTTGGTGCCACATGCTCTGCTCACCCTCTGCAGCCACGGGCAGCCTGAACCCCTAAAGACACCCCAAACCCACCTTTACACCTGAACAGGTGTGTGTGCTTGGCCAGGGTGGGTGCTGGAGGGAGGCGGTGCCCACAGACACCGGGGCTGCTGCTGCACACGCGAGGTTTCTGTGGCTCACCCAACTTCACCAGTCTGCCTGAAACTTCAGCCAGAGCTGCACCCCGATGTGGTGGAGGCGCTGGGAGGTGGAGGAAGGTCCCTCTTTCCCTGTCACAGCTCCGGTGCCAGCTCGGAGTGCAGGGGCTCTGCCTGACCCTGGTGCTCAGCCTGGGGCCAGGGGAGGCTCGCTCACTCTTCTCCTCCCTTTGTGTCTCCAGAAAATAGGTTTTTTATTACTTCTTACGGAGGTTTGTACATATCGGACGTGCAGAAGGAAGATGCCTTGTCCACCTACAGGTGTATCACCAAGCACAAGTACAGCGGGGAGACGCGGCAGAGCAACGGCGCCCGGCTCTCCGTCTCAGGTGAGCCCCCGGGGCTGCCAGCGTGGGCGAGGGGCGGGTCCTGTGCCCGGGAGAGGCCGATCCTGTGCCCGGAAGGGGCCCAGCCCTGCCCGATGTTCCCTCTCCTGCTTGCTTCCCCGCCGGCCCACAGCATTGCCCTCCCGCACAGGGAGCAATGGCATCGCCACCTCAGGTCCCCGCAGGCAGGGGACATCCCGGAGCGGGGCGGGAGGTCCCGTCGGGGCCTCGCAGGGGGCTGGCAGTGCCCGGGCTGTGCCCCCCAGCACGCAGCTCCCCCCGAGCCGGGCGCGGCGGTGGCAGTGCCGCGCGTCACCCCGAGCGGGAGGCGACGGGGCGAGCGGCGATGCGATGTGACAGCCCGCGATGTGAGCAGCCTGACGCGATGTGACGAACATGCAAGCGATACTGCGGCGGAGGCAGTGCAGTCCGGAGTGCCGGGTGTCTCGGGGCGCTCCCGGCTCCGCTGACTGCCCAAATTACTCCGCTCGGGAGGGAAGGAGTTCGCCCGACTCTCAGCCCCGGCGCCGCTCGGTGCAGCGCGCCCGCTCCCTGCCATATGCTGCTCCCACCCTCGGGTGCTCCCGCACCGGCTCCTCGAATTTAACCCCCCGGAGGGCAGGGAAGGGATTCAGGGCTTGCCTAATATTGCCTCACGGCGACCCTCGAGCCCCGGGTCGCAGACGTGCCCGTCCTGCCACGCGTCCCAGCGGTGCGTGGGCGTCGCCGGGTGCATCATCCCCGATCCGCCCGCTTCGATCTGGCCCGGTCCCCTCCTGGTCGCTGTCATTATTTACACGTCACGGCGTTTTACTTCTGCTTGGGAGTAATGAAAGAGGTTTCTTTCCCCTGGAATTTAATTTCACGCCTGAGACTTAGTGATTAATTTTCTCCTTTCCCAGCTGCCTGATGGGCCCTTTTGCTTGTAAATTTTGAAATGTGCCACAAAATTTGTGTATTTTGCACCAATTAGGTGTCACCTTGAGTAATTCCTCCGGTGCTGAGTTTATTCCTCCCATCAGCTATTTAGGATGTGCTTTTCCTCCCCATGTGCCTGTTGTCCTGGCTGCCAAGGGCTGTGGGACAAGACACCCCATGCTCGGCAAGGATAATGGGGTGCATCCTGCGCTCCTGTATGGCAGAGCCACCAGCTCAGGGGAGCAGAGAGAGCCATTCTCTCATGGACGGTGCTGACCGGGCACAGTGTCACCATGCCAGGGTGTCCCTGAGACACCTCCCTGCCTCCTCTTCCCCGGGTGAGCCCAATTCCTCTCCCACCCCAGACCCGGCGGAGTCCATCCCCACGATGTTAGACAGCTTCCAGTCCAGGGAGGTGAAGGCGGGCCGGCTGGTGGAGCTGCCCTGCATCGCCTCGGGCTACCCCAACCCGGCCGTGCGGTGGATCAAGGACGGGCGGCCGCTCCCCGCCGACAGCCGCTGGACCAAGCGCATCACGGGGCTGACCATCAGCGACCTGCGCGTGGAGGACAGCGGCACCTACATCTGCGAGGTGACCAACACCTTCGGCTCCGCAGAGGTCACGGGGACCCTCACGGTCATAGGTGAGAGCCGGCGGGGAGGAGCGGTGGGTCCTGCCGCCTTCTGACACGTAAAGCCTTGATCAATATACAGCTTCAGGGGTTTATACAGCTGTATAAACAACAGCCTTGTATTTTGGCACAGTGTTTGGCTCGCTGGAAGCCACTGTCTTGCACGTGTCCGATGTGTTGGGTGCTTCTGTGCTTTGCTTTGTTGATTTACATAAAATTCATGTCGATTTACATAAAATAAGCTCTAGCCAAACAGTAAATACCATCTGGGCAGGCCAAGTATTTATCACGTGCTGTTTTCCTGGGGGTTCCTCCTGTCACCGGGATCCTGGCAGTACCAGAGCCACTGTGCCTGCCTTACCTGGAGCAGCACTGCTGAGCACCGCCAGCCTGCTGGGAGCCAGCCTGGTGTGTCCCTGCCACACGGACCACATCTTCCTCCAGCCATCCTGCCACCTCCCCTCAGTACCCTCTGGGGGCCTGGGGCTGACGTTAAAAGCAGGGGCTGTCAGCAGCGGGGACGGTGGCAGGGCCACCTGCCTTATTGTGCGGTGACATTTAACGCACAGCCGCGCTGGCGCTCCCGGGGCAGGAGGGGCGGAGAGAGCACAGCGGGGATGAGCTGCCTCCCGCTGCCCTGCCCGGCGCCGCCAACGCCTCTCCCCTCTCTCACAGACCCTCTGCGTGTGACCCTCACACCAAAGAAGCTCAAAACGGGCATCGGCAGCACGGTCATCCTCTCTTGTGCCCTCAGCGGGTCCCCCGAGTACGTCATCCGCTGGTACCGCAACACGGACCTGGTGGCGGTGGATGACTACATCTCCATCCGGGGCATCAGCAACGAGACCCTGCTCATCACGGCCGCCCAGAAGAGCCACTCCGGGGCATACCAGTGCTTCGCCACTCGCAAGTCCCAGACGGCACAGGACTTCTCCATCATCACGCTGGAGGGTGAGCTGGCTTCCCGGGCTGGGGGCTGCTTCCTCTGCCCCTCTCTGCGGGGATGCTTTGTGCATGGCTGGGGGGCAGGGAGACCCACTGGGGTGGGGGTCCTGAGGCTGCTGCCAGCCTGTTCCTGGTTCTATGTGCTGTCTGCAGGGGCACAGCATGGCTGGGATGGGGAAGGAACAAAGTAACTGTTGACTTGCCAACCCCAGCCCTTGGGCACCCCATCCACCAGGCAGCCCTCCCTGATCCAGCCCACCGAGTGTTTGGACAAGGGATGGGCTCTGCTGAGGGAGGTGTCCCCTCAAGCTGGCATCTGTATCAGCCACTGTGTCCCCTCGCCCCTGTCTGCCACAGGGACACCAGCACAGCCATGTGTGTGTCACCAGCTGGCCCCCTGTCCCGGCTGAGCCTGGGGCAGGAGCTCAGTGCCATCCCACTGGTGGGTGACTGCTGCTGCCTGTGGCTGCCGCTCCCTGACCCCCGTCCCGCTGGGTGCCCCCCAGATGGGACCCCCCGCATCGTCTCCTCCTTCAGCGAGAAGGTGGTCAACCCCGGGGAGCAGTTCTCCCTGATGTGTGCCGCCAAGGGGGCCCCGCCGCCGACCGTCACCTGGGCGCTGGACGACGAGCCCATCCCGCGGGACAGCGGGCACCGCTCCAACCAGTACACCATGTCTGATGGCACCACCGTGAGCCACATGAACGTCACCGGCCCGCAGATCAAGGATGGCGGCGTGTACCGGTGCACCGCGCGGAACTCGGTGGGCAGCGCCGAATACCAAGCGCGAATAAACGTAAGAGGTGCCTGTCTACTTTTAAATATCAGAATAGGACTTTTACGGGGCTGGTTTTTTTTTGGTTTTGGTTCTGTTCCCCGGCTGATCGCTCCTCCTCGCCTCTCCCTCCTCTTCCCGGCCTCGTGGGTCTCCCTGGCTCCCCCAGCCTCGCTCCCTGAGCCCTGCACCGCTCCTCACACACCCGCAGGGTTCAGCTTCTCTGGTGCTTAAAGCAGGGAGATCAACAAAGTGGAAAGCAATTCCAGAGGCTTGGAGAACTGGAGCTTGGCTTTGCAGGAGTCAAAGGGCAGCACTGCCCACACTGGGGTCCACCCTGCCAAGCCCTGCCTTGGGGTCTGCACCCCCTGAGGGACCCCACACATGGAGAAGGGGGTGGCAGGACCAGAAGTGTCCCAGGTCCCCATGCTCTACCAGCTGCCCCCCTTCCCTACAGGACCCCCGCTCCTTGGCAGCTGCCGTGCCCGGTGGCACCAGGATCTCCGTGACAAACAGTGATGAGGCAGCACGTGAAAGTGTGGAAAATGAGCTTTGATTTGTCATGTCTGTATTTTCTTTGTCTGCTAAAAGCCATGGCCGCGTTAATCACCGTGTTATTACGGCTGCAGCGCGTTGCTCGGTGTGTTCTGGGGAGCACTCTCAGGCACGGGGTATGATGTAAGCCCCTGCCCATTAATAATCCCCAATTAAAGCTCTCAGGCTTACAGGTGGGAGCGAGACAAGATAAGGGAGCGTTTATTTGTCTGCTGAGAATGAGGGTTGAAGGGCTGTGTTTGTCTGTGTCTCAGGTTTGAAATGGATCTAGTGGCTTTTTGGCTGGGATCCCAGGAGTCGGAATTTTGCTGCCGTGTACTGCTGAATTTGGAGGAAGTTCATCCCTCAGCCAGGAGAAGCCAGAGCAGCGTTTTCAATGAGGATGTTCCCTTGTCTCCCTTTTTCCCCTCTCTCAGCTCTTGATGGGCTGTCACTAGATAAGATTTGGGTTTCTTTTTCAGTGGCACTGAGCATGTCCCTCAGACAGGCCCAAGACAGGGTTAGAGAGCGAGATGCTAATTCCTTTCTTCCTGCTCCTTCTCTTAACGTGTCCTAGAATGAGAAACACCGTCCATCAGCTGATCCTAAGTGCCTGTTAAGCTGTTATCCTGCTACACCCTCACATGAGGAGTCAAGACAGGGTTAATCTTTAGATTACTTTGCTATTTTATGCAGCGGCTGGGAGAACAATGTAATTATTGATGCATGAAACCTCTCGTTTAAAGGCTCACCTGCAGCATTCTCCCCGTCCTCAGGCAGCTCCAAAGCCAGACAGAAACTGGTGGCTGTCTGGCTTTTCGGTGACACACAGGTTGGCAGTGGGGGGGCGTGCAGAAAGGTGGGGTTCAAGGAGGTGAAGTGTTTTTGCCAGTGGAAGTCAGGTTCCCATAGCAGCTCTTGCCAAGGATGCTTGGCACAATGCAGGCAGCTCCCTCCTGGGAGAGGCAGAGAGAGGCTGTGATGGTGGGGGAGCTCTCCCCATCTCTCCCATATCTCTTGTGCTGCCAGAGGAGCCAGGTGGGGGCATCCTGGGCAGCCACAGTGCCCAGTGCAGAAACACAGACACCATCTGACCTTCTGCAATGGGCAGCAGTGTGGTGTGTGTGGGCTCAGCTCCCCCAGCCCTGGGGTGGGATTTGCTGTTTGAAGTGTGGCTGTGTCCCAGCCCTGTTGGTAGGTGAGGGACAGTAGCTGTAGCTGGGGGTCACAGCCGAGAGCGGCTCTCCCCACATGAGCTAAGAGGAGCCCGTGCTGCCTCCTCACCCAAACCAGGCTGGCTCCCGGCTGTCCTGGTCACCTCCTGTGCCTGTGAAGCTCTCTCTGGAATAGCAGCAGATCTGCATGCAAGCAAACGGCCCTTCGGAATTAACCTAGCCTGCCTCTTCCTTCCTCCCAAATATGTAGGGCCCCCGAGCATCCGCGCCATGAAGAACATTACAGCGGTCGCGGGTAGGGACACTTTCATCAACTGCAGGGTCATCGGGTACCCCTATTACTCCATCAAGTGGTACAAGGACTCTCTGCTGCTGCCCGACAACCACCGCCAAGTGGTCTTTGAGAACGGCACCCTGAAGCTGATGGATGTCCAGAAAGGCATGGATGAAGGGGAGTACCTGTGCAGCGTGCTGATCCAGCCCCAGCTCTCCATCAGCCAGAGCGTCCATGTCACCGTCAAAGGTGAGAGGGTGGGGACCCTTCCCCTGCGTGGCAGGGACGGCTCATCCAGGTGGCTTTTGGGATGTCCTCGCAGTGGGATGGAGGCAGAGGAGCACCACGTGGGGAGCTGCATGGCCAGGTGGTGGCTGTGCTCTGTATCAGCGGGCATGGGAGCTCAGCCCTCGGGAGCTGGCTTGGCTACCTGGTCCTGCCTGCCGCCAGCAGCTGCCCCGAGCCACGCTGTATCCATTTCCCCTTACAAGTGGTGGAGCAAGGATTTATGGTGTAAACATAACGTATTAAAACATCTAACCTTTGCTTGGATCACCTTCACCGATGTTTTTCTCTGTGTGCTAGCTTTTAAAAAAATAATACTCTCGGTCTTCCGAGCGCACAGAACATCTTAAAAGCTTCTCCAGGCCATCAATTATTCAGCCCCATTGAGGGAGCTATCAGTCCTAATGAATTGAGCCGGATGCATTCCCTCCCAGTGCCTGGCTGAGATTGCGCTGGGAGCGCGCTCTGCTCCCGGATCTCCCGTCCTCAGGAGTTGCGGGGTCGCCCCCTCCCGTTGCCGGCTCGGTGTTTGCAGTAAATCATTCAGACAAACACGGCGGCGCTGGGGACGGAGCCGGCCAATTGTCATCCTGCCTCTCACCCAGCGGGGGATTCGCGCACTGGATTTACTCTGATCCCACTCCCTCCCCTCCCAGCCACCATTTTCTTATTAGGAATCAGGTTAGCGAGAGAGCGCATCAAGCTGATTAGAGATGCTACCACTTGATTAGCTAATGCTCTTCTCCAAGGCTTCCAAAGGGGAGAGGAGGCTGTGGGTCACCTCTCTAAGGGCAGTGCAGGGAGCTCTTATTGCCCCCGGGGTCTGCAGGGCTTGGCCAGCCCTGCTTTGCTCACCTCACATAAATCCCTGTCCATGTGGAGCCCCAGGGCTTGGAAAGAGGCCAGAGATGTTGGTCCTGTCTTGGGACAGCTGGGACAGGCAGGGCTGATGTGGGGAGATCATCTCAGGGTGTCTGTGAGCAGTTAAATTATGGGATTCACTGGGAGGTGCCCTCAGAGGGTGCAGGATGCTGAAGTTCAGCTGAGGATTTGTGTGTTCTGGGAAGCTACTGAACCCTGCCCAGTGTGGATTTACTGCCTCGATTAGTGGCCACTGACAAGCTGAGGAAGGCGAGCAGGCTGGAGCACGGTGCAGCACAGGGCAGACATCTTCATTCCCCTGCTGGAGATTTACACCCAGCCCTGCTGGCTGAATTCCTCATTTCCTCTGGCCCTTGGTTAAAAGGCCTGTGGAAAAGAATAGCAAAGGCCCTAGAAGAGAGTCAGAGAGTGAATAAACATAACTGTGTAGCACAAGGAGCAGGGGGTGGCGTGGAGCACCATAAAGCTTTTACAGCCCCAAGTGCCTGGTGACCACATGAAATGCCACCAGTGAGTTATGTGGTCCTTCTGATCACACAGCAGTAAAAGCTTTACAATTCCCTCTGGCACTGCTCCCCCCAGGAACAGCGATGTGCAGGCAGCCCCAGCCCTGTTTGTGAGACATCATCTCCATCTCATGCTGAGGGAAACTCCTGCCCAGGTGGAGCTGCTGCTGCTTGGCCAGGGAACCCCAGGATCCCAGTTTCAAACCTCCCTGCTCTGTTGGGTTTGCTGATTGGGGTGCTGCTGGGGCCTCTTCCCTGCACTTCCCCAGCAGCACAATCCAAAATCCAGCCTCCTCCAAGGTGCCCTGAGAGCTCCTTATTCCTGCAGACATCTTTGAAGGTTTTAATTAATCCCATGTGGGTTGGTGCTGTCCTGGGGCTCCCACACAGCTCTGCTTGGGTGGCTGCAGCATTTTGGGGAGCATGGGGCTGACTCAGTGCCAGGGCACTGTGGGGTGATGCTTCACCCTGTGGGAAGGCAGAGTCTGCTCACAGGGTCACCTCTGGATTGGAGCTGCTGGGGTGGGCTCTGCTGTGGCAGCCTGGGCAGGGTGCTCCAGGCTGTGGTCAAGTGAGAGCCTGGGAGCTCTAGAGAAAGGAGAATTGTGGTGGGAAGCGATCTGGGAAGGAAAGGGGAGTTGTGAGCTCTGTCTGTGGGAAGCTGGAGCAGGGAGAGCTCGTCTGTCGGCCAGAGGGGCGTGTTTGGAGAGGCGCGGATCCACAAGCCCATCCCCGCTCTGCAATAGACTGCAGTGCATTCCCAATTAATTATTCATTAATTATGGAAAACAGGCAGCACTGGCTCCATGGCTCTGGCAGCTCGAGCCACGTTGCTGTTGGCGGCAGAGGGACGGGCCAGCCCTGCCTGTACCTGCCTGGCCTGTGGCAGTGGCTCCCACCTGGGGACAGTGACAGCCCCTGCTGGCCGTGCTCTGGATCAGGCAGCAGTGCCGAGACCCGAGCGATGGGATGGGCACAGGGAGGAGGTGGGAGCCCAGGGAAGTGTGTGAGGGTACAGGGAACTGCACCCGTGCCTGCGTGAGAGGGCAGCTCCCTTCTGCCAGAGGGACAATTGGCAGGCTGCTAATTTAATTATGGAGACTGCAGAACGAGGATCTCATCTACCAGGTGCTGAGCCTTGTTAAGCTAATTGTCTCCTTCTCTCCGCTTTCTTCCCCCTCCCACATTGCCAGAGATGCTGCAGTTGCCTAATTAAGTTATCAGAAAGATAATGGCTGGTTCTGAATCCAGCACCTTTAAGAAAAGCATCCATCTAATAATGGCTTTTCTGTGAGTGGATAAATGCTGAGGTGGAATTTTGGGTGGCACGTGCTGGGGGTGGCCAGGGCTTTCCCCAGCGCAGGGTCAGCATTTCTCCATCCCACTCTCAGCAGGGTGGCCCTGCCAGGTGGGAGAAGTTTTCCTGCTGTTCTCTGCTTGATGGCACCTCCTGCTGTCCCCTGGCCGTGTTCCTGGTGGAATCAAAACCTGTCTTAGCTTCTCCTCCTGGGACAGCATCTTCCCCAGGCCCCACTGCAGCCCATCCCCACTGAAGGAAGGCTTTCCTGGGATGGGCTCTCCAGCATTCTCTGCCTCTCCCCTCGACAGTCCCTCCTCTGATCCAGCCCTTCGAGTTCCCACCAGCCTCCATCGGGCAGCTCCTCTACATCCCCTGCGTGGTCTCCTCCGGGGACATGCCCATCCACATCACCTGGAGGAAGGACGGGCACGTCATCCTCTCTGGCTCTGGGGTCACCATCGAGAGCAAGGAGTTCATGAGCTCCCTGCAGATCTCCAGCGTCTCCCTCAAGCACAACGGGAACTACACCTGCATCGCCAGCAACGACGCTGCCACCGTCAGCAGGGAGCGGCAGCTCATCGTGCGGGGTGAGCCTGGGGGCCACCCTGCAGCCCCCCAGTCCTGCTGGAAGAGGGAGGGAGGGGAGCACAGCAGGGAGCAGAGGGAATTTGGGTGGGTGAGGAGCACGGCTGAGCCATGCCTGTGCCCACAGGGAGTGGGGAGCTGTGGGGATCTGGTGGGGATTTTCCTGCAGTGACCGTCCTTTCTCCCAAACTCCTCAGTGCCTCCTCGCTTTGTGGTCCAACCCAACAACCAAGATGGCATTTATGGAAAAGCCGGGGTGCTGAACTGCTCCGTGGACGGGTATCCCCCTCCGAAAGTCATGTGGAAGCACGCTAAAGGTAGGGGTGGGTCACAGCAGCGTGTGGGGATGTCAGTGCAGACTGGGAAGAGTCCCTTGGGCATGGCCTCCCCAGCTCCAAGCCTCAGGAGAGCTGCTCTGCCTCAGCTGAACTCTGTGTCTCTGTGTCCCCTCCTAGGAAGTGGCAACCCCCAGCAGTACCACCCCATCCCCCTGACGGGCCGCATCCAGATCCTGCCCAACAGCTCCCTGCTCATCCGCCACGTGCTGGAGGAGGACATCGGCTACTACCTCTGCCAGGCCAGCAACGGCGTGGGCACAGACATCAGCAAGTCCATGTTCCTCACCGTCAAGAGTGAGTACCCAGGGCTGTGCCACAGGGCATCGTCACGGGGACAGGGACCTGCTGCTGGCACGGCCACAGCGGTGACCCGGGGAGCAGAGGTGGGCACGGTGAGGGTGGATGTGGGGTGTGGGGGCACCGGCAGAGCCTGGTCTGGCGCAGCCTCCTTCTCTGTTCTGAGGGTTCCGAGCACACCAGGCGTGCTCCAGCCTCGGCTCCGCGCATCCCCACGATCAATGCGGGGCACGGGAGGGCATTGATTCCTCCCCTCCAGGGACCCGCTTCCCTTTTGCTATTAAACACACTTTGTCTTTAATAAAACCAGGCAATCAATCTACATCATCCAGGAGGAAAGGAAATAGCTGGGCTGCTTTGACAGGGCTGGGCTGGGAAGTGTTGTTAGACACCGTGTTTGAGCTGTGTGTGTTATTGGATTGCTCTCCCGTTGCTATCAGCAGAATGTATAATTGCCAGCTCCGTGTTAGTTATTGGCCTCGTTGCTGCTGGGAGCATTCAAACCTCCAAAAGGAGGTGGTGGAGGGGCTCCAGAGCCGTCACCTTCACTCCTGGTGTCTCCAGCAGGGGCTGGGGTCAGGGACAAACTTTGCCTTGGCCATGCTGGGAATGAGGCAGTGAGCATGCTGTTCCAGAGGGGATGGAGGCTGCTGGGGAAGCCGTGGGAGCCACCATCCCCTTGTTGTCCACCCAGGCTGCTGTGGGCAGAGGGGACATGCAGCCTTCTCTGCTCACCACCCTGCCCTGGCCGCCCCTCCCCAGCCTGGTGCTTTCTCCCCTGCCACCAGCAGCTGTTTCTCTCAGGGGCTTCTCCCCTCCCCACCCAGCCCCTGCCTTCCCAGGTTCCTGTTCCCCTCCCTGTCAGCTGTTTAATTTATCCCTCCAGCTGATGAATCAAACCCAGCGACTTCAAACAAGGCACTTCAATGAGGTGCAGGTACAAAGTCGAGGCGATTAATCCCGAGCGAGCGTGCCAAGTCTGGGAGCCCGAACTGGTGCCGTGTCCCTGCTATCTGCCGTAATTGCATCCCAGGACAGGTTGCTTGCTGACTTGAATAGCACATAACCTTATTATGCGAGTGCTTTTGCATCTCCCGGAGCCCTCGCTGCCTTTGAAAAGGTTTGGATGAATAGGTAGACGAAGCGCCACAGCCAATTAAGCATTAGATGGGCTCTTTGTTTTGTTTCATTTTGGGGTTTTTGTTTGTTTAGTGAAATGTCAGCCCAATTAAAGGGAGATCAGCACTGGCTTTCCCTGAAAGTCAGGCCACTGCGGACTGAGTTAAATGAGAGCTAATCAGAGCCCAAACAAAGCGTGCTGGCGGTCAGCAGGGGAGAGGGCAGTGCCACAGCCAGCTGGTGTCACACATCCCCTGCCCTGATACCACAGCAGGGGGCTCAGGGGTGAGCTGGGACAGCCAGGTGACACACCCTGGACAGTGTGTGCCTGAGTTCCACGGACTTGGCAGAGCCAGGAGCAGCTGGATGCTGCTTTTGTCAGGGGGTGGTGGGTGAGGAAAGCCACCAGATTTGGTTAGGGAGAGGTTGAGGATTTCCTGTCCCTGTGTGCCATGGCCCCTGGGCTCCCACAGCCTGGCAGCCTGTCCTTCCTGCTGAAGGAACTCACCAGGGCACAGCGTGGAGTGAGTAGAAGGTGGGGAGTGCTGGAGTATCTGAGCGTGTGCCCGAGGGGACAGCGGGCTGGGCTGGGCGCAGGTGAGGGCCCAGCAGCGTGTGATAAATGCCATTTAGCACATGGCTGCACACCTGCCCGGGTGTCAGGAGCGTGTGGGACAGGGACAGTCACATCCCCCGGGGGTCCTGCCTGCTGTGCTGGAGCGGCAGCACCCTGAGCACTGGGGAGGGGGCTCCTCTGCCTGCTCCGTGCCAGCACCTCCGTGCCAGGGGTCCAGCCAGGGGGCAGGGAGAGGGGTCTCTGCCTGTGGTG
Organism: Pycnonotus jocosus; assembly: GCA_013400435.1. Lineage (NCBI taxonomy): Eukaryota > Metazoa > Chordata > Aves > Passeriformes > Pycnonotidae > Pycnonotus > Pycnonotus jocosus. The sequence continues at coordinate 101,593 of VWYP01001553.1, read as the reverse complement.
GTGGCACAACCCTCTCTGGAAGTTTGCTGCCACACAGCACGAGCATAACTGATTGCTTCCATGCAATTTGAATTAATCTTATGCTTCAGGTGAAACTCAGCTAATCAGTGTAGAAAGGAAGCTGAGACGGGTGCAATCAAATTAACATCACAGAGCCAGCTCCAAACAAGAAAGAGGGGGGCGAGGGAGGCAGGCACAGCCCTTGTCACCCTTGTCACTGTTCTCATTCAGTTGTCACCAGCGCTCTGCGAAGCGGCTCTGCCCCAGCCGGGTGTGGGACGGCACCGTGCTGGTGGCTGTCGGCTCCCTTTGTTCCCAGGCTCATCTCTGCCCAGCCAGCGGGACCAGCCCCTGGTTGTGGCCTTGTTAACAAGGCTGAGGGCACGGGGAGAGGCTGGGTGAACGGGCTGGGCCCTGGTGGGCACAGAATGGGGGGCACAGGAGGGGTTGGAGGGGAGCTCTCCTCGAATGAAGCCTGTCTGCCCAGAGTGCTGCGTGAGCTGTGGCTGATGCCACATTATTGATGCCCCTGCACCCAGGCAGAGATCACAGACTGGTCAGGGGCAGCTCTCAGCCACCTTTGGAGGTTCCTGCAGCCAGTCTCAGGCAATGTGATCCCTCTGCAAGCTGCAGAGCAACTCCAGGGCAGGCGTTTGGCACCAATGCCCCAGTCTGTGCTATCCTCACAGCTGCTTGGCATTTTCTTGGGGTTTGTTGTGCTCTTTTCCTGCTCTGGACTACATGCAGCTCCCTTGGGACCCTGGCAATTGAGAGAAGTTGATATGTTTACATCCAAGGAGCTGCTTTTAATCAAACATCAATAAGTGCATTTCAGTGAAGCAGAGCCTGAAACAGAGCTCCTCTCCCGGGGCCTCTGCTCTCTGGGAAGGGGCTGGTGGAGCCAAGGCTGCTGCAGCCCTGAGGGGCTGTCCTGCCCCTTCGGCCACACAGCCACACACCCTCTGCTGCTGCACTATCCTCCAGCCTGGGCTGAATGAGGGCTGAGTGCAGGGACCACATCCCCAGTGTCCCTCTCTGCCAAACTGCAGGGTGGCCCCTCGATGGTTTTCCATGGCAGGAACAGGGGACAGTGGGCAGGAGCCTGGCAAGGCTTCCCATCGTGCCAGGCAATGTGCTGAGCCCCTCATGCAGCTGTGTGTGCCCTTGTGCTGTGCTGTGCAAGAGCCCCCAGCTGTCCCTGTGCTCTGTCCTCACCCTGATGGGACACGAGATGCTGGGGCTGGGACAGTCCCTCCCAGGCCTGCCTCTGTCCCAGTGTGTCCCTGACCTGGGGCTGAGGCTGAGTGGTGTCAGAGCACAGACAGGCAGATGGGGATGGGACAGGGCAGAGTTAGGAGAAGTCTTGAGCTGCTTCTTGTAACCCTTGGTGCCCCGGGCTGCACTGCCATGACATCCCTGCTCTTCACCATCCCCTGCCAGCTCAGAGATGCCGTGCTCCCCTTGGGGCAGGATTATCACAGGGCACCAGGCTGGGCACTGCACTGTCCTGCACCCCACAAACTCCAGCAGCTCAGGAGGAAAGGTTTCCTTCGCTGTTAATTGAATTACATTGCCACAGAAAGCCGAGGAGTCGTAGCTCATTAGAGCCTCTTGTGTCCCATTAGAACAGTGTGTGTTGCCTTTGCGGATTGTCATTATCATACATTACTGCAGGACTCAGCACTGCTGTTTGTTTATGCATTACATTTTTTTCTGCTTACCCAGCCTGCCCTCGGTCCCCCAGCCTGTTCCTCCTGTGTGGTGCCAGCCACAGCCAGCCCACTGCATGGCACTGGGGTGGCACAAAGGGCTTGGCTCTTGGAACAGGGAAGAGCCGGGCCAGAGGTAAATGCAGCATCCTCACAGCACAGATCAGCCATCCCCATCCATGCTGCACCCACTGCTCAAGCACCTCTGGGTTCTGTATCCCAGCCAGGTGGTGACCACAGCACAGGGTGTCCCCACTGGCCCCGTTTGCATATTGGGGTGGCTATGAAAAAAAAAATCATCTCTGGCATCTGCAATGCAAAGGCGGCCTTGCTGATGGGAAATCACACTCTGTATTCTGCCCAGGTTTATACGAGTGAATTATGCAAATCCGTGATGGAAAACATTCTTCCTCTCATCCTCGGGAGTGTAAAACCTTAGTCAATAATTCATACCCGCACGTCTCAGACTGGAGGCTTTCTCTTCATTATAGTGTGCACTTGGTTATTTGTCTTTCACGTTTTATTGTCTACCCCGGTGTAATGCTATGCATTATAAAATTTATCTGCTTCATTATTTTATGATCCTGAGCTGTATAATGCAGCGAGACGGTTCCGCTCCGGGCTGCTCGCTGAGAGCCGCATGCGTCGTGTCCTCGGTGGGGCCGCGGGCTCTGCGGGGCCGGGCAGCCACAGGTGGAACCCACCCGTCCCCCGGGCACACAGGTGACACTTTGCCTCCCCGCAGTCCCGGCCATGATCACCTCCCACCCCAACACCACCATCGCCATCAAGGGGCAGACCAAGGAGCTGAACTGCACGGCGCGGGGCGAGCGGCCCATCATCATCCGCTGGGAGAAGGGGGACACCGTCATCGACCCCGACCGCAACATGCGCTATGCCATCACCACCAAGGACAACGGCGACGAGGTCATCTCCACCCTCAAGGTGAGCCTGGGGGTGCTGCACCTGCCTGGGCTGCCAGGGGTCTTGCTGGGTGCTGGAGAGAGGAAGGGAAGGTGAGGGAGGGTGTGGTGGTCCCCAGTGGGTGTCACAGAGCCTGGCACTGCGCTGGGCTCCCTGAGTGGCAAAGCTGAGCCCAGAGGGGTGCGGTGTTAGGAGTGCCATGGGAGGGATTGCAGCTCCAGTGAGTGGCAGCGTGGTGGCAGCAGGCAGTGATGGCAGGGGACGGTGCTGGGGGTAGCTCAGTCTGAATTGGCTTCTCTCCCTGGGACACTGGCAGCTCAAACCAGCCGACCGTGGGGACTCCGTCTTCTTCTCCTGTCACGCCATCAACTCCTATGGCGAGGACAGAGGCTTGATCCAGCTCACTGTCCAAGGTACTCCATCCCCCCTGTGTGAGCCCTGCGGTGCAAACCCTTGCTGAGAGGGTTCCTCTGCTCCTGGGGGCCTTCTCTGCCTGTGTCCCTAACCTCCCTGCGTGTCCCCAAGAGCCCCCTGACCCGCCGGAGCTGGAGATCCGTGAGGTGAAAGCCCGGAGCATGAATTTGCGATGGACACAGCGCTTCGATGGCAACAGCATCATCACCGGCTTTGATATCGAGTACAAAAATAAGTCAGGTAGGTGACACTGATGTCCCCTCCCCATGCCACAATGGGGCTGGGCGCTGGCCTGCACAGGCAGGTGTGGGATTGCCCCACCAGTGCCTCCAAGGGAATATTCTGCATCCTGGTTCCTTTGATGAAGAAAGGAGAGAGCTGCATTAATGAAATATGGTAATTTCTGTTGGATGGGAGCATTTGAAAGGGAATATTAAAAGAGACAATATTTGCAAAAATTGAACCCCAACACAGAGGGAAGCAGAACCTCTGCAGGGGTCCAAAAGCTGGAGGTTCCTGGGGACCTCACCTGCCTGAGCACTGCAGATCCTGGACAGGATTCAGGCTCTGACCCTTCTGCCTCACTCTGCTGCTGTTCCAGATTCCTGGGACTTTAAGCAGTCTACACGCAACATCTCCCCGACCATCAACCAGGCCAACATCGTGGACCTGCACCCTGCCTCGGTGTACAGCATCCGCATGTACTCCTTCAACAAGATTGGGCGCAGCGAGCCCAGCAAGGAGCTCACCATCAGCACCGAGGAAGCAGGTGCTGCTCTGGGCACCCAGCAGGGGTGGTGGGCAAGGAGAGCACAGGGGCTGCAGCCTGGGGGAAGCTGGCTGAGGTACAGCTCTCCCAAAGTCAGAGGTTTTCCTGGTGAGCAGCTCCTGATCTTTCCCAATGTGTTCTTTTGTGTTTGTCTCTCGGCAGCTCCTGATGGCCCTCCGATGGATGTCACCTTGCAGCCCATCACCTCCCAGAGCATCCAGGTCACATGGAAGGTGAGTGAGGCTGGGATGGTGTGCAGGCTTTTTTTGGCTATGAGAGTCTGGCCAAATGCTGTCCCAGCTTGTCATGAGAACCAGCAATTCATCAATGTTACAAGAATCAGGAAAAATTCCTGAAGGCTGGGTAAGCAGCTCACCTTACTGCTCAGGGCTCTTATCAATCATGTTTTACAACAAGCTCATTATCTCATAGGGTGTCCATGGGGGACCATGGGGCAGAGAGGATAAATATGTAAAAACTGAGGTGCTGGCTTGCAAAGTGTTTGAGCAGAGATCAATAAAACTGAGAATCGGATTTATTTTTCCAAAGCTGCCTAATGAAAAATAAAATTGATTATAAAGTTAGGACTTGGGAATGAACTGCTAAGTCAATAAATTTAGGGTTTCAGCTTCTCCCCCTCCTCCCCTTAAGCACTGAAAAACAAATTAATGAAAAGTAAGATTCACTTGAAAGATAAGTCACTTCGTTTTAGGAGTATTTCAGCAAGATGGATCGCCCTGGCATTGTAACATAAATTTGCAATCAACCCTATTGATTTCTTAATGCTTCAGAGAAATATTGTTAAGATTGATCTCAATCTGGCCTCTCAGGCTGCCAGACTTGGGATTTCTCCTGCTCCAGTTGGGGACTGGTGCTATCCAGGCAGCACTTTCCTCTCTGGTGGCTCTGAGGAACCTCTGGACCTTTTTTATCACTATTTTGCCACTCAGTGAAAAGTGGGGAGGGAAAACATCTTGAAAGCCTTGAGAAAAGCCACTGGGAAGAGGTGGCTGGGGCACGGAGCCCTGTGAGCCTCCATCCCTGTGACACCACTCTGTCCTGCCCTCCTTGTCCCTCAGGCCCCGAAGAAGGAGCTGCAGAACGGGGTGATCCGTGGCTACCAGATTGGCTACCGGGAGAACAGCCCGGGCAGCAACGGGCAGTACAGCATCGTGGAGATGAAGGCCACGGGCGACAGCGAGGTCTACACGCTGGACAACCTCAAGAAGTTTGCGCAGTACGGGGTGGTGGTGCAGGCGTTCAACCGCGCGGGCACGGGGCCCTCGTCCAGCGAGATCAACGCCACCACTCTAGAGGACGGTGAGGATGGCTCAGGGACCAAACCAGGGCCAGGTCCCACCCAGGGGGCCCTCAGTTGATCCCCATCCCATCCCTGGGGTGGTGGCTGTGTGTCCCCTCATGCTCCCTGGAAAGGAACACAGGGGTATCAGGACACCCTTGGCACTGGGTTTGTGGCACAGCTAAAGGGTGCAAGGTGGATTTCGGCACTGCTGAGGCACCAGGCATGTTTCCATCTGGGACACAGTCGCCGATGGCCTCGGTCGTTTTGAAAACAATGAGGAAAAAGTTTTGCAGTGCGTTTGCTCAGCAGTTTTTCATACTTAATTAAGGCTCCCGTTAGCCTGTCAAACTGCGATCGTTTCCTGGCTGCATTAGCACTCCTCCCGGGGTATTCAAGGGCCCCTGTTTTAGCAATAGTGTCTTTTCCATAATTATATTACCTTCATTTTGTTCAAACGGACTATCTGTATTAGTTTATTATACTCTGTCCCTAATTACATGGTGCTTATATTTTTGCACCTAAGTAATATGAAACAATAATCATTCTCAAAGAGGATCGTTACGGTGATGTATTATCATTTAAATGCTCATAAAAATTAGAGTTACCTCTTGCGGGGCAATGGGATCTAATTGCCTCGCATCCAGCCAGCTCTCCCACTCTCCCCTCGCTGGGAAGCATCCTCCCTGTCACCACAGCACAGGGTTCACACCCACCTCGCTGGCCCAGGAGAAGGAAAACTGCATGGGAGGCAGAGCCCTGCCAGGCAGGACTGGCTGAGCGCTTCCAGCAGCACAGCAGGGTCCGTGTGGGTGCAGTCAGGATGGCTGTGTGGGACACAGCTCCTTCAGCCTGGCATCTCTGTCCTCCTGCTGATTGTCCTCCCCATCCCTCCCCAGTTCCCAGCCAGCCCCCCGAGAACGTGCGAGCCATCTCCATCACCTCGGATGTGGCCGTGATCTCGTGGTCGGAGCCCCCGCGCAGCACCCTCAACGGGGTGCTCAAGGGCTACAGGGTCATCTTCTGGTCCCTCTACATGGACGGAGGTGAGCACCCGTGGGTGGCAGGTGACACGGGGGACGTGGGGGGCTCAGGGGCTGACAGGCCCTGTCTCCTGCAGAGTGGGGTGAGATGCAGAACATCACGACCACGCGGGAGCGAGTGGAGCTGCGGGGCATGGAGAAATTCACCAACTACAGCGTGCAGGTGCTGGCCTACACCCAGGCGGGTGACGGCGTCCGCAGCAGCGTGCTCTACATCCAGACCAAGGAGGACAGTAAGTGACTCTGCCACCCGCTGGTGCCGAAGGGCTGGAGCAGCTGGAAACCCCCCGTGTGCAGCCAGGGACAGGGCATTTCCTTTTCCCTTTTTTTCCTTTTCCTTAAGTGCGGATATTTAAATATTTACACCCCGCCTGCCCTACTTTAATGTCATTAGCTCGCTAGCAGAGCATCCCTGGACCTGTGTCCTAGGAAGCGCCAGATGCTGGAGGGAGGCGCAGCTGGGCAGGGTACGGCTGACAGATTAAGGAGATGGCCATTAAAAGCCAATCATGATTTCTAAAGCAGAGCTTGGGCTGCAATTAACCCTCCTGCCTCTGGCTCACATGGGGGCCAGAGCCACCCGTGGAGAGGTGTCCTGCAGGCAGACCTGTCCCTGCCTGTGTGTGACACTGCCACTGCAGCTGCTTCCCAGGGTGTGCTTGGGATGCCAGCCCCACAGCAGGATGCTGTCACATCTCCCAGCTGGTCAGAGACCTTGGAGCCCTCCTGGCACCAGCTCTGCCACGCTCTCCCTCTTCAGTTCCAGGTCCCCCAGCTGGGATCAAGGCTGTGCCATCCTCTGCCAGCAGCGTGGTGGTGTCGTGGCTGCCGCCGGCCAAGCCCAACGGGATCATTCGGAAGTACACCATCTTCTGCTCCAGCCCCGGCTCGGGGCAGCCGGTACGTGATGGGAATGGGGCTGGCAATCCCTGCACTGTGCCAGGGAGTGCTGAGCTGGCCAAGCAGGAACAGCAGGGAGAGCTGGTGCCAGGCAGCAGCCGCAGCAAAGACCTCTTGGAGTGCACTGCGGAATTGTCCAAGGGCATCCATGGGCACTGTGCACCAGGGATTGGTCCCATCAGCTCTCTGTTCCCATCCTCTGGCATCTGCCCTGCCCAGTGCTTGCTCCAGAGGGGGAAACATGCCAGCAGCTGACCAAAAATGAAATAGAAATCCAGCCTGGCCCCATCCCTCCTTGGTGAGGGAGAGGTTGATGGGAGGTCTGCAGACTAGTGCTTATCAAAAGCTCCTTCTCAAACTCATTTCACTATCTGAGCCTCTGGTTTCCAGGGCAACATAATCTTTTCATCAAAGCAACTGGTAAAACCGCTGGGATCCGATATTGTTTTCTTGGCATCTTGTCAAAACTGTCATTTGGGTAAAAAAAAAAAAATTATGTATACTATACAATATTCATATAGGTGTGTCTGCTTTGGGGTACACTCACATCCATGTCCCCTCAAGGACACGCGTGTGAACACACTGGCACCTGCCAAGTCATGTTTAAATACACCCATCCTGTGCCATGGGGCTCGTGGAGCCCCATCGCTGCCCGGTGCTGGCAAAGCCGGGTGCTGTGCCAGGCATTCCTTCCCTCGGGGCGTGCTTGGGGCAGGGTGGCTTTGTGATGGGGACATCCCTGGTGTTGCACAGAGCCAGCCCTGTCCGCAGGGCCACCGCAGGGCTGGGCCAGTCTCTGTGGGTGATGCGGTGTCCCCACGTGTGTTTTGGGGTCCCCTTGGCCTCTCGCTGTGATCGCAGAGGGTTCGGGCCAGCCCGGCTGGGGTTGCCTCCAGGCTGGCCCCGCTGCAGCTCGGCGGGTGCCAGGGCAGTGTCCTTTCCCGGGAACAAGGATGCCGGCGCAGCCATCTGTTCCTCGGGCTCCAGCGGCTCCCTGGAGGAATCACGACACCAGCCGGCTCTCCCCGGCATTGAGGGATGCGAACGGAGCCGAGTTGATGCTGCTCGGGATAAACTCGGAGCACTGCGAGGGGCTGGGGGGGTCTGCGCTGGGGGTGATAGGGTGAGGGTCTCACAGAAACTTCACCTTCTCCCGTGTCCCCCTCCGCAGGCTCCCAGCGAGTACGAGACCAGCCCGGACCAGCTCTTCTACCGCATCGCCCACCTGAACCGCGGGCAGCAGTACCTGCTCTGGGTGGCCGCCGTCACCTCCGCCGGCCGCGGCAACATCAGCGAGAAGGTGACCATCGAGCCTGCGGGCAAAGGTACGGGGGGCTGCCAGCCTGGGGGGATATCCGCCGCTGTGCCCTGCCCCACGGCCCGCTGGAAGCCACGGCTGGGTGACCCCAGGGCAGAGGAGAGGCAGCACTGGGGTCCCAGGTTCTCTTTACACCTCGGGGGGTGTGTGCACGGTGCCTGCCCCCCAGGCTGACCTCCTCCTTGCCCCCCAGCCCCCGCCAAGATCATCTCCTTCGGAGGCACCGTCACCACGCCGTGGATGAAGGATGTGAGGCTGCCGTGCAACTCCGTGGGGGAGCCGGTTCCTGCCATCAAATGGACCAAGGACAGGTATGGAGGTGGCTGTCGGGCGTGCTGGGGGCTGATGCCAGCGCTGGCTGTGTCACACACACGGCTGATGTGCCCCCTGTGCCCCCGGCAGCGAGGATTCTGCCATCCCGGTGACAGTGGACGGCCACCGCCTGATCCAGGCCAACGGGACGCTGGTGCTGCGCTCGGTGAAAGCCGAGGACTCCGGCTACTACACCTGCACTGCCACCAACACCTGGGGCTTTGACACCATCATCATCAACCTGCTGGTGCAAGGTGAGGGCTCCCACCTCCCTGTCTGCCCTGCCCAGTGCCCGGGGTCTGTCCTGCACCGGGGGCTCCTGCTGGCCCAGGGATGTGTGTGAGGTCTCCTTGCCACTTTTGGGGGGCACAGTTTGGGGCACTCTGCATGTGTGAGATGCTCATGGGCTTTCCCTCTCCCTAGTGCCCCCGGACCAGCCCCGCCTGACCGTCTCCAAGACCTCAGCATCGTCCATCACGCTGGCCTGGATCCCTGGGGACAATGGGGGCAGCTCCATCCGAGGTAGGGCTGCTGTGAGTGATGGGGCTGGTGCCAGCAGCTCATCCCAGAACCCTGACTGGTTCCATTCTCATTGAACATGCTTTCAGGCACACTGTGCTACATTTTTGTATCTATACCTCAGTTTTCCCCTCTCCAAAATGCTTCCGAGTAAGGTTGATGCCTCCAAGCTTTTTTCAGGGGCTGCCAGCCGTGATTTGGGGTTTGTCAGGTGTTTTGAACAAGCTGCAGGGACTGAGGTAGCTAATGAAATGCACATCATTGGGTGCTAAGGTGGTGGTGGCCTTAGTGCTGCTCCATGTCTCCTGGCATTGATGCCACTCTGAACCCACCAGAGCAGGAGTTGTCCCACATCCCTGACAGGCTGGGGGCTTTGGGAGGGCTCCAGGAGCATCCCAGCTTTCCCAAGTCTCCTTTCTGCTCTGATTCATCTCATGAATTATAGGTTGAAACAGCTGCGTGTGGAGGGGGGAGCGGGGAGCGAGGAAGGAGACCTCGCTTACAATTAATTAAAAGCATGAAAGTAATTACAAGCAAATCTCCCCAGCCAGCAGCCTTTCACTCCAGCGGACTCTGTTGATAAATTTGGTTATAATTGGATTAGAAATATTAAAAACACACCGCATGTACAAAATAAATAAATAAGCAGTGGCAGGCACCAGGGTGGGTGGTGTGGGGGTGTCAGAGCTGGTGTGGACACTGCTGGGGATCTTGGAAATCACTGCCTATGGCCTTGGGAAGGTCCTGGTGTCACCATCCATGGGGAATCTCTGGTGGTGGGAAGGTGTGAGAAGAGAACTGCACTGCCCAGGCTGGAGCTGGGTGTTCACAGAGCTCCTTCATGTGAACCCTCTGGCATTGCCACGGTGGTACCTGGGTGGTGTTGGCACCGGGGCCATCCTGCCAGCCCTGCTTTGTGCAGCTCATTATGCACACAGCAAGGCAGGAAGCTCACTCTTCCCTGCTATTTTTATTTGAGAATTGGCTAAATATCCTGCCAAAATAGCCAAACCTATCAGTGCACCAGGAAAGTTTGGTCAGCACGGCCAGGGCAGCAGGGGTGTGCTGTCCTGAGATGCCCCAATGCCCTTGGGAGTGTCCCTGTGTCCCTGTGCTCTCCTGGGAATCCCAGACCAGCCATCTCCAGGCACCTTGTTGATGGCAGCGTAACAGGTTTGCTCATCTAGGACACAGTGTGCTTCCTAATACTCTTCATCACGGGAGAGGAGGCGGTGTGCAATGACAGAAGCAACTTCCCTGCAGCCTCCCGAGGGAGCTGCTTAATTCCGGCTTTCCCTTTATAGCCTCGCTCCAGTCAATCACAGCGTGCACTCCCATGTGGAAATGAGCATCCTGGGGATGCTGGGGGCAGGCGAGGTGTGACCAGGGGTGCTGGCAGAGCTCTCAGGAGGTTCTGGGTGTGCCCACGCTCCTGCCTGGCTCTGTGTGGTGGGCAGAGCAGGCATGTTCCATCATTGCTTGTGAGCACAGAGTGGTGCAGGAATTGATGTGTGATGGGTGCCCTGGCACTGCAAGGCTGTGCTGGATTTGGGCACAGGCTTTGTGCCAGCCATAGACCCTTCCCCTTGCCCCCGTGCCCAGAGGTGACCCCCTCCTTGCTCCCACAGGCTTCGTGCTCCAGTACTCGGTGGACAACAGCGAGGAGTGGAAGGATGTGTTCATCAGCTCCTCTGAGCGCTCCTTCAAGCTGGAGAGCCTCAAGTGTGGCACCTGGTACAAGGTGAAGCTGGCAGCCAAGAACAGCGTCGGCGCCGGCCGCATCAGCGAGATCATCGAGGCCAAGACCCACGGCAGAGGTGAGCCCGGCCTGTCCCTGCCCCACCGGAGGACACGGGGGTCCCTCCCCACCCTCCTGACACCTCCTATCCCGCAGAGCCCTCCTTCAGCAAGGACCAGCACCTCTTCACCCACATCAACTCCACGCACGCCAGGCTGAACCTGCAGGGCTGGAGCAGCGGGGGCTGCCCCATCACGGCCATCGTGCTGGAGTACCGGCCCAAGGGCAACTGGGTGTGGCAGAGCCTGCGCACCAACAGCTCCAGCGAGGTGTTCCTGACCGAGCTGCGTGAGGCCACCTGGTACGAGCTGCGCATGAAGGCCTGCAACAGCGCCGGCTGCGGCAACGAGACCACGCAGTTCGCCACGCTGGACTACGATGGCAGTGAGTGGGGACACGGGGTGGGGAAAATGCCACCATGCCTGGGGGGGTCCTGCCACGCTGAGTGCCCACCCGCCCGTGCTCTGCCCTAGGCACCATCCCCCCCATCAAGTCTGCCCAAGGGGAGGGTGATGATGTGAAGAAGCTCTTCACCATCGCCTGTCCCGTGATCCTGGCCACGCTGGGAGTGGCCCTGCTCTTCATCATCCGCAAGAAGAGGAAGGAGAAGCGGCTGAAGAGGCTTCGAGGTGAGATGGGGTTAGAGGTACAGCACATGGGACCCCAGATTGTGTTCCTGCACTGCCTCATTGTGCCCTAAACTGCTCCCTTACAAAACACTTCCTTTTTTTTATGTCTCCTGCACAGATGCAAAGAGTTTGGCAGAAATGCTGATCAGGTGAGTCTTGCATCTGCCTGTGGCTGGGGCTGGGTGGGCAGGCAGGGGAATAGGTGGTGCTGGGGGTGGTCGTGGCTGCTTTTAAGCCCAGGTACAGCCCTCACTCAGTTTCAGACCTCACGCTCACACCTGTGAAGGCTGTGGCAGTGCCTGGTTGAGCCCAGTGCTCCTGGCTGCTCCTGCCTGCCCGAGGGTCCCAGCACCCACACTGGAGTTTGCCTGGGCAGAGCTGAGCCCCGGGTGGGCTGGCTGGTGGCGATCCCCAGCCCGTGGCAGGCTGGAGCCGCCGGGGCTCTGTCCGGTAATGGGCGGGTCTGCGTCCCCTCTCACCTCACAGCAAGAATAACCGCAGCTTTGACACGCCGGTGAAGGGGCCCCCACAGGGACCCCGCCTGCACATCGACATCCCACGGGTGCAGCTCCTCATCGAGGACAAGGAGGGCATCAAGCAGCTGGGTAAGCACAGGCAAAGCTCCCATCCCCTGCTGCCCCAGAGTGCTGGGGTCCCATGGATGGACAGTGTGGGCCAGCAGATGCCTACAGTGCCCTGCCAATGAGAGAGGTCTGAGCTCCAGCTCCTGCCCACAGGGGATGACAAAGCCACGATCCCGGTGACCGACACGGAGTTCAGCCAGGCAGTGAACCCCCAGAGCTTCTGCACGGGCGTGTCCCTGCATCACCCAGCGCTGATCCAGAACACAGGGCCCCTCATCGACATGTCCGACATCCGCCCCGGCACCAGTGAGTGTGTGGGGCCGGGCTGGCTGGGCTGGGGGCTGGACACACGGGGCAGGTGTGGGGAAACTGTCCTGCAGCACTGGCTGTGCCCAAAAGCAGCTGCTGGGGGGGCAGAAGGGGTGGGCAGTGCTGCAGGGAGAGGGGACAGCATCCTGGCTGTGAGTGGAAGGGACCCAGGGTGACTCTGGCACCTTTGTGCCACAGACCCCGTGTCGAGGAAGAGTGTGAAGTCTGCGCACAGCACCCGCAACCGCTACTCCAGCCAGTGGACACTCACCAAGTGCCAGGCGTCCACCCCTGCAAGGACCCTCACCTCAGACTGGAGGACAGTGGGCTCCCAGCACGGCATCACGGTCACTGAGAGTGACAGCTACAGCGCCAGCCTCTCGCAGGACACAGGTATGCAGGGCCACAGCCTCCCTGGCACTGCTGCTGGCACAAATCTGCTGCTTTGGGGCGCACAGAGACCCCAAACTGTGAGTTCAGGGTGACTGCAGGACTTACCAGTGGGATTGTGGAATCACCACTTGGTGGCTCTGAGCAGCCCAGGGCCATGCCCAGCTATGGGGACGGATAGAATCATTAAAAAACAAAGTGGGTTGGAAGGGGCCTTATTGCTCATCTTGTTCCACCCTTCCACTAGACCGGGTTGCTCCATGTCCCATCCACCTCGAAGGTGGCCAGGTGTATCCCAGCAGGGACAGCCTGGGCATTCCCATGACGTGGAAACAGGCATTTCTGTGCCAGGGAGAACCCGCAGGTAGGTGACCCCTCCTCTCCCCACAGACAAGGGCCGGAACAGCATGGTGTCCACGGAGAGCGCCTCGTCCACCTACGAGGAGCTGGCGCGCGCCTACGAGCACGCCAAGCTGGAGGAGCAGCTGCAGCACGCCAAGTTCGAGATCACCGAGTGCTTCATCTCCGACAGCTCCTCGGACCAGATGACCACGGGCACCACGGACAACGCCGACAGCATGACCTCCATGAGCACCCCGTCCGAGCCCGGCATCTGCCGCTTCACCGCCTCCCCGCCCAAGCCCCAGGACAGCGAGCGGGGCAAGGGCGTGGCCGTGCCCATCCCGCACCGCGCCAGCAAGAGTAGGTTCACGTGGGCTCTGTGGGGATCCTGCCTGGCCTCTGTGTCCCAGAGCTTCCCAAAATCCTTAGGAGGCCTTCCCAGCCCTGTGTTCCTTGGCATTCTTGGTATTTCTCACCATGCTGTAATGGTCTTTCTCCGTTGTTTAATGTTGTTCCCCATTTCTCGGTATTTCATCCATTGGTATTCCATCCATTCCTTAGTATTCCACCCAATCTTTGGTAATTTTTTTTTCCCTGTTCCTTGATATTTCTCTCCATTTTTTAGTATTCCTTCCCATAGTAAGGAAGTATATATTTTCCCCCTGTATTTTACTGTTCCTTCCCCTTTTTTGGTATTCCTTCCTTTGTTAGCATTCCTTATTGTTCTTTCTACATCCCTTGATATTTCCTCATGCTTTTTAAATTATTTTTTTCCCATGTTTCAGTATCCCTTGTTATTCCACCCCAATTTTCAGCACTGCCCCAGACCCTTAGTGCCTTCCCTGTTCTTTGGTGTTCTCAGTATTTCCCTGCTTTGTTTTTAGTATTCCTCAGTGTTTATCAGTATTTTCCCCCCTGCTTTAGTGTTCATCAATATTCCTCGGTATTCCTCAGTATTTCTTCCCTATCTTTAGTGGAACCCCTGCAATCTCCCAACCCCCAAGAGTTTTATTACCTCACAATAGGACAATACCTGGAAGATATTTTAAAAATACATAGGTGGGAATTGATAGTTAATTTATTTACTGATTAAATAACACACAATATAATGGGATCATCTTTCTCATCAAATTAG
>VWYP01001553.1:47996-83227 GCA_013400435.1 Pycnonotus jocosus | reverse complement strand
TTATATTAAATTAACAAACTTGTACATAACGGACTCTTTTGTATAAATGAAGCTATTTTCTTCTTCTCCGAACAGAAAAAGAAACCAGGGCACAAAGAATTTGATGTTACAGATTTAAAAATATAATATATATGTAAACATATATATATATTTCACATCATTTTGAAAGGGGCACAAGGAAAGACTCAGCGACTTTTTTTTTTTTTTTTCTCTCCCTGATCTTGTCGGTGGTTTTAAAAAAGGAACGTCTCCGAGACATTGCATGCTATTTTACTGTTCTGAAAACAGCAGGAGTTGCTTCAATTTGCAAATGCTTATGTGTTAATACCTTTTTCTATGAAAAAAAACCCAGCGCTGTGTGCAATAAAGGTTATGTTTATACATGGGGCGTTTGTGAAGTGAGCAGGGAATTAGGCAGAGCAGGGCTGCGGCAGGACAGGGCAGGAGGATGGAGAGGGACAGCCAAAGTATAGAAATACTAAGACAAGGCGTTAAATATTAAAGAATAATAAGGCATGTACTCACCTGCAGAGCTGTGGGGCAGGAGGAAGGGCAGGAACTGGAGCAGGGTCCTGGGAATGGTTCCATGGAGCAGGACAGGCCACTCATGACCAGACTGTGCCACAGCACTGAGAGAGCAGTACCAGGTCCATGGTGCCAAAAGGGAATCCTGGTCCAGCTCATCCAGAGGGGTGAACAGCTGCCCAAACCCAGCACAGTTCTGGCAGCTCAGGTAAGTGCAGGGCAGCTCCAGCATCGGATCCAGCACCCAGCGAGGCACAGCAACTCCTCCAAGCAGGATCTGGGTCCCTGGGATGTGTCACAGCCCTGCCTGGAGCAGCAGGAGGAGCACCGCTGTCCTTGGTCACAGCTGGAACGTGTCATGGTGAATCCAGCACAGAGCCCTGACTCGAGGTGCCTCTGCCTCCTGAATCGTGGTCAGTCATAGCTCAGGCACTGCACAGGTGCCCCAGGACATGAGGCAGCACAGAGAACCACAGTGAGACCCAGCACCACCTCACTCCTTAATTTGTTCTTATTTTCCCCTTAGTTTTCACCACCAACCACACCAATGTCAGACCAAAGAAATGCAGATTCTACTTTCCCCCTTTCATACAAGGCTGTGAAAGCAAGAGCACTCGAAGCCTCAGGGCTGCCAGCCCTCCTTACCTGCTCCAAAGGCAAAAAATAGCTCAGGCCATTATTAACTCTTGTTTTAGTTACCCAAAGTAGAACTTCACCTTTCTGAGGAGCTTCTGGTGCTATCTGAGGTCTAATTAACTAACTGCACTTTCATTTCCTTTTTTACCTGTAATTTATAAGCTCAAGTTTTCATTACTTTCCCATCCATGCTTGCTACCAACTGGTTCCAGCTCTTTCCTAACAAACAGATACATTTCCAATTTTAGCTCAAAGCAGTTGGAGTATCTACACACAGATTTGTACCTTTTTTTTTTTTTTTTTCCCTCTTGACAGGGTTTAATTCATCAGCTATAATCAAGCACTGCAGAGGTCATTTTTTCAACCTCTCTTTCTCCTTGATTTTTTTTTTTTTTTTTTTTTTAATTGGAGTACCCAAATTAAAATGACATGCAAATACAGTGATGTTACTGCAGCTTCCACGTGCAGCTCTGCAGTGCCCTTCCCAGCCTGCTGGCACACTGGCCAGCAGATCCTCCTTTGCCATCTGGTTCTTCCTCACTAAGGTAACTCCTGGAATCCTGCAGTGCTGGAAGTGCCTTGGCCAGAGCCTGGCAGCTGTTCACCTCTGGGATTTGAGAAATAAACTGCTAAGACAATTTCTTGAGCCCATTTTTTATATTTTTTGGCCATTGTTCAGAGCCAACCTCTGTCAAGGAACATCCCATATGGAGAGGGGCACCCTTCCCAACCAGGCTGGTGGAGAGGAATCAGAGAACAAAACATTTATAAACCATTACATAATACAGGTTTTAAAGAAAACCAAGTGCCCAGCCCTTAAACCAGGGTCACAGCCATGCAGCATCTCCAAAATACCAACCCCAGGCTTAGAATAGAAATCGAAGGGGAAAATAGAATTAAAAATAGAAGAAGTAAGAAAAGGCAAGCGTGTTCAGCTGTGAGAGTAAGCAGATTAGCAAGATAAAAAGAGGAACAGATTAACAGAGATTAATACAACTTTATTGGAATTGGCTAGTACAGATTTCCTTCTAGATCCCAGCAAGGGTTCCCCCCAGCCCTTCCCCAGCAGGCACAAGCCCTGGCCTCGCACAGTTTAACACAGCACAAGTTTCCAGCACTCCCCCGTGAGCCCCCAACACCCCCCTGCTCTCAGGGACCCCCTGCCCCTCACCACTGCAGGATGTGATGGAGAACAGCCCACTCAGGCCATGCCAGCCCAGCCCTGCCTTCCAACAGCAGAGGAGAAGCCATGGAGCTCAGAAATGCACCAGAAGATCAGGCCAGGGGGCTGGGTGGGCTCTAAGGCCAACACCACCATTCCCAGGGGCTGCCTCGGGGAGGAAAGTGGGGTCAGCCTCAGCACAGAGACCCACCCAGTGCCTGCCCTTCTCCCCAAGAAAAGGTAAGAGCAGCTCCCAGCTCACCTCCTGCTCCCCTGACAGCCTGCAGCACCTTCCCTTGGCAATGTCCCACTCCAGGCTGGCCCCTGGACACCGTGCTGGTCACTCTGCTGGCCCAACAGAGCAGGGGACAAAGGCAGAGTCCAGCTTTCACCAGTTTCCACCCAGCTCCAGAGGCAGAGTGAAGGAGGTGCAGGCACAGGGGAGGGTTCCTGGGGTCAAACAAGCCCCAGCTGGGCAGTGACCCCCCTGCACAAGCAGCTTCTGCTGTGCAGGACCCCCTCCCACCCACGCAGCTGCTGGAGCTCACGGCATCACCCAGGGCTGGCCAAGGCTCCCAAATGTGCTGTCACGCCTGTGCCCTGTCCCCAACAGCCCCTCAGCAGCTGCAACCTGGCCCACCAAGTGATGCTGTCTGGGGAAGGAGTGAGCAGGACAGAGAACTCCCTGTGAGCACCAACACAAGGGCAGAGAACCTACACCTGCACCAGGAGCTACATATCGGGGGCAGGTTCAGTCAGCACGGCCCCAAAAGTCTCTGGGGTACAGAACAGACAAACAGGAGGGACAGTGCAGGCCACAGGTGGCTGCTGTGGCTACTTCTTCTCGTGCTTCTGCTGCTGGTACCTCCTGAAGTGGGTCTGGATGGTGATGGCTGCCCTCTCAGAAGGGTCAGTGACCTTGCTCTCCTTGCTGGCATCAGGGGTCACATCACCTGGGGGGGCAACAGAGCAGCACAGTGAGCACAGAGAGTGCCAGCAGCCCTGAACAGGCTCCACAAAGCAGGGCAGCACTGTGGCATCACCCTCACAGGGTCAGTGGCCTCCCCATTCCTCAGACAGGACAGCTGTCCTTGCTGCAGAGCATGAAACCACAGCTCCACCGGCTCACTGGGACATCTCCAGGGCAGAAGGAGCAGGGAATGAGAGGCAAAGCAAAGCCCAGCCTCCCTGGCAGTGCTGAGCCCTCTATTTACACAGCTCCACTCCCTGAAGGCCGCAGCTTCCCCACGTTTAATCACCACGTATGATGCTCGCTTACTTTCGCACACACAAATAAGATTAGGAAAAAAAGCCCGGCCCCGCGCAGCAATAAAGCTCTCACGCTGACAAATGGGAGCCCTCCCCACTCCCACTTAATGTGGCATTAGGGAAGTATTGTGAAATTCAACAGGAACTGCATCAAAGCCACTCAGCAGTGCTCCTCTAAGCCGGAGTGTCACTGCTAAGCACCCCCCGAGCAGCCATCAGGAACCCTGGGGCCAGATGCTGCTGGATAAACTCACCGCTGCCACCTGAACCCATCTCCCCTCACTGCCTAAAAGGAACGGCAGCGTAAAAAAGAGAAATAAAAGGAGGGAGTGGGCTGCCCCCTGCCCTGCTCAACGAGACACTGCCAGCTGTGAATCCTGCCCGAGGGCAGAGGGTGAGGACAGGCGCTGGCAGGGTGAGCCACAAACTCACCTGCCCGAGGGGCTCAGCCCCTGGCACCCCCAGACCTGCAGCTATTTGGAGTGAAAGCCCCAGCCCAGCACCCGGCTGGGCAGAGCCCCTGGGCCATGGGCAGGGATGGCACCCCCAGCCCCCAGCGCCCCTTATCCGCTTGGCACCGAGAATAGAAGGGCTCAAATCCTCTTTGCTGAGCACTGCACAGCCTTGGACACAAGACCAAAGAGAAGAGGAGGGGGGGAGGAATTCCAGGTGGTTTTCCCAGAACAGGGAGAAGGGGGCTGTTTTATGGGAGAGCAGGACCCCACCTGAGCCAGCAGGGCAGGTTTTGTGGGATGAGGGGGCAGGGATCTGCACAGACACACGTGTGGGGTTATACCTTCAGCCCTGCACCACTGGGACCTTCACTGGCTGATGCTACACATCTTAACAAATATCTCACCATCAAATACCCCTTCAAAACATCACAGACAGATTTGTGGAAGGAGACAGAGGTACTGTCTGAAGAAGATGCAGGTACTGCAATGCCTGCTCTTCTGCTGCATCCAGTCCCAGCCATGAGTTCCACTCATTCCTTGTGTTCATTGGGGTTTTTTCACTTCCCCCCTGCCTGTTCCACACTCACCTTTCTCTCCAGAAAGCAAGTAGATGCTGTTGTGCCGGGAGTTCCTGCCTCTCTAGAAAGGTAGAGAAATAATATAAAAGTTAATTCTATCCCAGGCAGTGAGGGCAGTTCCTTTCAGGCCACCTGAGAACATTTCCATTCTCCATTCCCTTTAAGAAATTGGAACATGCTTACTGTTGTTCCCTTAAAGAGTACTGATTAATTTATTTGCATTTATGAAAAGACCTCCAAGGAGAGGCAGGAAATAGCTTTGCATCCAAACTCAGAGCTGTGAGGTGCTCCAGTCCAGGGATGGATGTTGGCACAGGCTGTCCTCACTGGATCTGCATTTCAAACCAGTGAGGAGACAGCCCCTACACTATGAACCTGGGCTGCCAGGGGAGATTTCCATTTATATAAATAAGCTTGAATTTGTTTGCAAATGCCTCTCCAACATTTTCCAGCTTACCCTGCCATCCTGGCATTACATTTCCCCCTTGCCTGCACCTCCAGGCTGCCTGGCAGCCCTTACCTCTCTGCCCTGGCACTGCCACCCCGCTCACCTCGCTGTCGCGGCTGGTGCGGCGGCTCTGGGACACGCACTGGATCTGCCAGGGCAGGGGCTGGTACACCAGGTAAGGCAGGGGCTCCTCTCGGAACAGGTTGGTCCCCAGCTGCACACAGGGAAGGTTTTTCAGCAGGGGAAGAGGAACAGAAAGAGCTGCTCAGCCACAATCATCACCAGAGATCACGACCCTCCCCTGCCACCCACACTGAGCCCCCAGAGCTCGCAGCCCTCCTGCCCAGGGTGGGTTAGGAGGCACAGAAGCCACTCCTGGCAAGGTGAGCAGAAACTGCTGCCCCAAGAGAGAGCAGGAGAGAATGGCACTGCAGCAATAAATGTTCCCTGCTGCCCACACTGCCCACACTCACCTGTGTGACTGCCCTCACCACAAAGAACAGCGCTGTCATCAGGGTGCCCAGCATGGCCAGGCTGTGCAGCCTCAGCTCTGGCAGCAGCACGTCAGGAGCTCCAAACAGGCAGCACTGAGATGTCCCTCCTTGGGCAGGCAGAGGCCAAGCCCCTTAATGAGCTTACAGCCCCTGCTCAGCTTGGTGAAGTAATCAGGCAGTGCCCTTTTGCTCTTCTAATCACAGAGTTTCTCCAACAGACAGGGCTGGTATTCCAGGAAAGGCAAATCCTCTGCTCCACACACAGAGGCACGGCAGGGAGCACGGACAGACAGCGTTTGGGATGTCTCAGAACCACCCTGAACTGCTCAGCACCGAGGTAGGAGACTTGTCCCCAGCAGTGCCTCCCTGGACAGCATGTGCTGCCACCAGAGCTCCTCCAGCAGCTCTCATCCAGCTCTCCAGAGGGCAAAGACACTCCAGTGCAGCTCAGGCACAGCAGGAACGGGGGCAAAAAAGCCTGGTGGCGGCTTGTTTCCTTTCTAAGGACAAAACTATCAGCCTCCACTTGTGCACAAGCAGCTGATGCACACCCTGCTCCCCCCGAGCCCCTCCAAATCCCACAGGCTGCTGGCAGGAGGCGAGCAGGGATGGGAACAAGCCATGGGAAGAGGAGAGCACGTCACCAACCCTCCCTAATTCCTGGTGAAAGCGTTACTCAGTGATCCCAGCAGCACCCAGCACCCTGCTGGGGCAATTCCTGGCTGCTCCCAACCCGTGGGAAATCAGCAGCCACAGTGAGACATTTTGTACCAGATCCCAGGCTGCCAGAGCGATGCCTGGATTTCATTCTGGGTTTTCAGCTTTCTTCTCTCTGCCTCTGCACTCGCTACCCTGTCCAGATACTTAAAAGGATAATGGTAACAAAGCCACAGCGAGCTTAAGTGGTCTTGGGAACTGCCAGAAATGACCTTGACAAGACAAAACATGAGAGAGCCCAGAGACAAGGGGAGATGTGAGAGGTAAGTACAGCTGGATATCCAGCGACAACAAAACAGAGTGACAACCACCACCGTCATACAAAACAGGCTCATGTTGATTTAATTTGTACAAAACCAGATACAGCTGCCATCCCGGGTTTTAACAGGAAAAAAGGAGCATGTTTGAAAGCAAGTTATTGTTAAAAAAAATGGCATTTTCCTGCACCACCAATGCACGCTTCTCCCAAAACACAGAATGGACTCAGTGATATGGCTTTGGCCACAGCAACCACCACTGTGGGGTCCCTTCCAAAACCCCTGACTGGAAGGCTTGCCATGTGTCCTCTGAGTACCCAGTAAACTAAAAACAAAATCCCTCCAGGAAGGGGTTTGTGCACTCCAACAGAAGATGGGATACCCGTGTTTTGATCCCTCCCTTCCTGAGAAGGAATAAGGCTGGTTGAGCAATTACAAAAAAAAAAAAAATTCTAGAAAAAACAGCAAGACAAAAATAAAATACATACATTCTTAAGAGCTTTAAAACCATGTTCATCAAAAATACGTTTCTATTTGCATGTAAACATCCCCGTGCCAGGCTCACAGCATGTGCCAGCACGCTGCACCCAGGGAGCAGAGAGAGGGGGGCTCTGCCTCCCCCCATTGCCCACCCTCACCCACCCGAGGGGCTCACACAGCACAGGGGGTGTGGGGCAGCAGCTTCAGAGCCTCCCCCCGCAGCAGCTGCCTCAGGAGAGGGGCTTTGAAGATGGTTTCTCACAGATGGGCTCCCTTGAAGTGCAGCGTCCTCGGCAGCTCTTTAAAAACATAAAATATTTAGAGTCAGCTCGGAGGAAATACTGACAAAGACAACCAAACACCACGTTCCCGTGAAAGGCTGACTCCTCCCCGCTGGGTAGAGTGAAACCCCTCCCAATTCCAAGCCCCCTGGCAGGCTGGGATACCCTCTGGACGTGGACCTTTCCAGAGGAACATCACAACACTTGGTGAGCAAAGCTGAGGTGTCACAGCTGAGCTCCAGGAGCTGCTTCATCCCAACTCCTCATCCTCTCTCCAGCCTTCCCACAGCCCTGCTCCCCCAGGATCCCTGCAGAGCTGCTGCAGCAGCAGGACCAGGCTCCAGGAATTGTGACAGCCCCGTGCATGGAAAGAGATCCCAGCTGTGAGCTGGGCTCTGATCCCTGTCCCCTGGGCATGGAAGGACTCAGGTGGGGCTGTCACAGGCACCAGCCCCTCCCCGTGTCCCCCTGCTGCCATGGGCACAGCCGTGACAGGGCACAGAGCTGCAGCAGCTGCTCTCCTGCACAGCCCTGGCCTGAGAGGAGCTGGGAGGGCTCCTCCAGACCCACCACTCTTGGCTCAGCTCCCATTGCTTCCACCCCAAACGAGCAGAACATTCCCCAAGAGCCAGAATGTGCCATTCCCTGATCTGATCCCCGGACTCTGCAGCCATTCCGCTGCTCCCACGTGCCAGGGGCCAACTGGCACGGGCCCACCTGCCACACCAAGCATTGGCTGGGCATCAGGGCAGCCTCATTTCCTGGCACGTTTCCTCCAGCAGAGCCCCAGCTGGATTCACAGTCTCCCCCTTGACCAGTTACTCAAAGTCCTCCGTGATTCACGGCTCTGCCTTGCCATTGCTGGAATACTAATGAGGGAAATGTTGATTTATTGAAGCCCTGATATGTCACCGCTGGATTAAACAGTCTATAAAGTATATTTGGACACATTACAGGATTAGAAGAATCCACCTGGGAAGTTCTCTTCCTCCACTCTCTTGCAAAAACACCCAGTTTCAAGGACAGTGGAGGTGCCTGGGTGGGCATCACCAAAACCCAGCCCACCCACCACCCCTGCAGGGAAAAATCCCACCTTTCAGTAGTGGTACACCTTGATGTCCCTGTTCTCATCCAGTCCCAGCTGGAGGAGGCTGGAGCTGCTGCCTGGGGGCTTCTGTGGGGAGAGAGGTCTGCCAGGGGGGTGAAGGAAAATTCCTGGCTTGCAGCAGGAATTAACACAGCCAGGACAGGTACCAGGTACTGAGCCAGCCCAGTGCACACTGTATTGAGCCTGCTGCATCCCAGTCAAATGGAATTACAGGGGGATTAGGGAATTCAGAGGCAAACCATGCCCAGGACAGCACAGAGACCACAGGAATTTGCTGCTAATATCAGTGTACACCAAGAGACCCAGCACAAGGCTCAGGCCAGTACTGCCCAGAGAGCAGCACACAGATCACTCCTGCTCACCTGCTAAACACCACACTCCTCTGCAGAACCAGGCACTGCAACAGAGGCCAAAGCCTCGAAATTTCTGCTCAATTCTTTGTTTCACCCCTTCCTGCCACCCTCCTCCTACCTCCTGCAGGAAACAGGAATGCAATTAAAGGGCAGACCCAGGTAAAAGATACATTTTGGAATCCTTCTTGAAGCCTTTCAGCCATTTCTTGTTGCTCTCAATCATCTCCTCAATATTCTTCTTCTCTGGCTCACTGAACTTGGAATGCTGGAAGAGCCGGATTTGTTCAC
Source organism: Pycnonotus jocosus (assembly GCA_013400435.1). Taxonomy (NCBI): domain Eukaryota; kingdom Metazoa; phylum Chordata; class Aves; order Passeriformes; family Pycnonotidae; genus Pycnonotus; species Pycnonotus jocosus. The sequence continues at coordinate 74,176 of VWYP01001553.1, read as the reverse complement.
TGTGGCAGTGAGAGAGAGAGAGGGGATAAGGGAGGGAAAAAAGATGTCTGGGAAGAAATTATCCCAGAGGTGAGAGAGTAATGGGCTGCTGAAGAAAAAAAAACACCTCCTCTAATATACACACTGATAGTTTCCCTTTTCTCCTTAATAAATAGTTCATAGTAATTATCAAATTGTTATCTCTGAGTTATGTGATAAGTGACCTAATAATCACTGCAGAGGAACACCAGCAGCCCAGTGAAGCAGCACAAGGAAGAAGGTCCTTACTCTGCAGGGACATATCCCAGCTTGCTGACCACAGGCCCAGGACTCGCAGTGAGCGATGAGAACCCACCTGCAAAACAGACATTAAACACAGACCCCACAAACCCCAGGGAGCTGGGGGAGTTTGCTGTCCTGCACCACAGGAGGACACCAAGGAAACAGCTGGAGATCCCTGTGTGCCACTGGGAGGGGGCTCCCAGGGGAGAGGGGCTGGCTCCTCTTTTGCTGCTTCCTTGGGAAGAGCAGGACGGCAGCATCAGGCACTTGCTGCACTGCTGGAATGAACTTCCCATCCCTTATCCCCCTTCCTACCAGCACCACCAGTGCAGCACTGGAAGCCTGAGACAAAATCAGAAGCTGCAGGCAGCAAAGCAGGTGGAATAAGGCCAGGAGACTCACCTGGGAAATACCTGTGCCATTTCTCTGTCAGCATGTTGTCCACTGACTGCCCTGAGATGGAGTAACTGGAGCTGAGCCCGTTGCTCCGGGCCCACTGGTCCAGGGGGGACGCCCTGGGGGGGTTCCCCAGGGAGCTGCCCCCTCCATGGCTTCCCAAGGAGGGATATGTGGGAAGAGGGATGCCCTTGTGGAGTGTGGAGGTGAGGAGAGGAGGCTGGTGACGGCTCAGGGAGTCCAGGAGCCCCAGGACCCCGTTGAGCTCACTGGTGATGCTCTGCAGAGAGTCCCTCAAGTGCTGGATCTTGTCCTGCTGGAGCACGGGCCAGAAATCCATCCTCAAGTCAGCTGAAGGAAGAAAGGGGAAGAAAGGGATCACAGACAAGGCCTAACAAGAGCAGCCTTTGTGCAAGCAACCCAACCCTCCTGGTCTGCCTGCCCTTCTTCCCCCAGCACAACTCCAGCTACAGGCAAGCAAAGCCCAAGGAAAAGCACGAGCAGCAGAGAGGGAATCACAGCAGCTTCGATGTGAGGAAGGGGAAGCTCAGACTCCTGCAGAAGAGCAATACAGATCTGCAGGATCTGAGGGAAATCAGAGAGATTTTATAATCCACAGAGATTTAAAAGGCAGGTTCACTCACAGATCCCATCCCTCTCATCTGCCACTACAGGCAGGAAACAAGTTTTTGCAATCAGGTGTGGTACACAGAGCAGTCCCAGACCTGCCTGGGACACAACTGGGCACAAATGAGAACAGGGGCATCAGAGAGGTGAGAGGGAAAGGCAGAACAGGCAGAACATACATCTAGCCTGGCCCAGAATCACACTGGACGTGCTGTTTGTGTCCTCAGAGGTGCTCAGATCAAAAGTCACCACCTTCTTGCATGCAGAACTCTTCAGTGTATCTTCATCTGAGAGCTGCTCAGGAGGAGGAAAACAATGCCAGTGAAACCTGCTGTATCATCCCTGGAACATAAAAGCTACTGGAAATCTGCCTGCAGCCTGTCCACAGAGCTGGGCTGCACTCAGGCACAGGTCAAGTGAAGGCAAACTTGTCTTCAGCCCCTGAATGTCCAGAGACTGCTTTGGCTCTGGAAGGGCAAGAGGCCAAAGCCAGCAGCCACGAGAACCAGCCCTGCCATCAGGAGTCAGCGTGGTTTGTGCTGGGAATAACCTGACAGCTCTGGCTGGGCTGGGCTCTCCGTGCCAAGGGCAAGAGTTGGACCATCAAAGGTCTGGTTCTCCTGCACCTGCTGCTGCCCTGCCTGAGGCCACAGGGTGCCAGGCACAGCCAAACACTCCAAGGTTTGCCTTGGTCAGGAGAGCAGGCTCCATCCCAGCTCACATGAGGTGACCTGCCCCTGTTTTCTCCAGGCTCAATCCATGCAGCTTTTCCAAGCTGCTTTCTGCAGCCACACACTCAGCAGTCTGGTGCTCTCGCAGAAAGTGGTTCCAAAATCCAGCTCTGCTGGCAAACACCAGCTGGACAGCCCTGACAGGGACCATGAGTCCCTCACAGAGCCCTGCCTGGGGGCTCTGGGCAGGGGGAATGCAGCTGGGCAGGGATCCCTGCTGGAGTTTACCTCCTCCAGCAGCGAGGACTCCAGCTGGCTGAGCTTCTCCTCCTTCTTCTTCAGCAGCACCTGTCCTTTCTCCATGGCCGACTTCATCTTGTCCAACTCCTTTGCTGCCTGCACAGACCAACAGCCACGCCAAGGAGGGAAATCAAACAGGAATGACAGGAAATAATCCATGCCAGCAGCTGGGCTGACTTTCATCACCTCATTCTGCTCAGTGCAGGGAGTGAAATCGCTCCCAAGTCCTCGAGAGTGTGGGAAGGGGTGTGTACAGTGAGCAGAGCACAGGGCTCAAAGCAGCTTCAGCCCAAGGAAAAGGAGGTTTCACTTCCAGAGGGTCACCAAGCCCCCACCCACAGGGTCACAGAGCCAGGAGCTGACCCCAGGGCTGCCACCCAACACCTGAGCACAGGCAGCACCCCCAGGGCTCACCTCCTCCAGGTTCCTGTGCATTCCCTGCAGCAGCTGGGAGCTGTGGGGATCCTGCACGGCCTCCTGGGCCCTGTGCAGGTCCTGCTGCCACTGCCGGCTGGCAGCCCTGAGCGCCGAGCGCCGCTGGCGCAGGGAGCGGCTCTGGCGCTGCAGGAACTCCTTGGCGCTCCTCAGGGACTGCCCCTCGGCAGAGAGGAACCTCTGGACGCTGCAGGGAACGGGCAGGGCTGTCCTGGCACCCCGTGCTGCTGCACACCTCACACTGCAGCCCCAGCAATGGGTGCTCAGTGCCCGGTGTGCACAGACAAGCCAGCAGCTCGGCTTGGAGAAGCGGAGCAGGAAGTTTTCCCGGCACAGGGATGCTCACCGATCAAACTGGAGCTCGCCCTCCTCGGGGCTCTGGGAGGCTGGGGAAGGCTCTCTGGATGAGTGCACACTCTGGAGAGAGTGACACATTGCAAACTAAGAAACAGGGGTGGGGGAGACAGAAGCCCAGGGCCCCTCAAGAACCCAACGAGGAGCAAAAGCTCAGAATGACATCACGGTGGCACTGCCCAGATCCAAACAGACCAGGGGCGTTCTTGATGTGACTTTTGAAGGTAACAAAGATGTCTCTACCCAGACAAAAGCCCTGCCTTTGATTTGAGTACCCCACGCTCCTCTCCACCCACTAATAATAGGCAGATATCTGCAAATACTACTGAACACAGCAGCAAAGAGAAAATCCATCTCTGCTTCTCAGATGATTTCACATGGAAGGAACAAATGCTGGGATTTTCAAGGGACTTTCAGCCTCAGATCTCACAAGGCAAACACCTTCACAGGCTGCTTTACTCACAGCTTGAGGAGTTCCTCTCAGGTCTTCAACATGGAGCTCAGCTTTCTTTCTTGGAGATTCCAGACTTTCTTCTGCCTCCAGTTCTTTCAGAGCCTCCTGCTTGCTCCTGATTGCTTCCTCCAGCTCTCTGCCACAGGAAAAAGCAACAGCAGAGGCACCTGATTAGCCTGCAATGGTGTCCAGAGTGACCTCCAGGGCCACAGGTGTGCAAGAACAACATCAGGCCTGGGTCTGTGGTGTTCCACCAAGTGTAAGCTGCAAACTGCCTCCCACCCTTCCTCAGCAGCTCAGGCACCTCAGGAAAACCTCTCTGCATTTCAGTGCCCCTCTCACAGCACCCAAGGCTATGTGGAGGAGACACATGAACTCAACATGCAGAGGAGCAAATCCAAATTCACACGCTGAAATAATAAAATATCTGGAACCAGCCTCCAGCAACTCTGTGCCCTCAGGATTCTGAAGGAACACGGCCCAGCACAGAGCTCAGAGGTCAGGGAGAGGCCCAGGTCAGGTTAGAGAGGTTTGTCAGGGGCACAGGGCAGGGTTTTGGTATTAGAGGAGATTCCTCACACACACCCAATGCGTTTCTGCAGCCTCTGGCTCCGGCTCTGCAGCAAATCCACCTGAGCCTCCAGCTCAGCCTTCTGGTCCTGCAGCTCCTCCAGGCTCTTCCGCAGCTGCCTGACAGACTCCAGGAGGCTGGAATGCTCCTTCCTGCTCTCCTCCAGGCACAGCTGAGAGGCTAGAGCAGCTTCCTGGAAGAAAACCACAAAATCCCTCCCATTCATTGCCCCAAGAGCGAAACAAGGGGCACCCAGCTCACAGGGTCCCAGAGCTGCACAAGCACACACCAACCCTGGGAGTACAGGAACTGGCTTTTCTCTCTGGGGAGCTCAGAACTAACCCCCCTCCCAGCACTTTGATTCCCTAAATCCCCGTTTCTGAGGTGCTGCCCCCAGCCCCAGAGCAGCACAGCCCCTCCCCAGAGCCCAGGTGTCCGTACATCTCTTTCCAGCTGCACCTGTCTGTCCTCATCCAGCAGCAGCTGCCTCCTCCTTTGCAGGGCCTCCTCCTGTGACACAAGGGAAGGCAGGGCAGTGTCAGGGCCAGGACACTGCTGATGCTGAGCAGCACCTCAGGCCTGAGGCTCAACACCAATGAGTTGGAGTTTGCTTTATGACCCCTCTCATGGCCACTCGCTGCCCCCAAAGCACTGAGCAAACCCAGAGCTCAGATTGCCACAGCAAACACCAGCCATGCTTAACCCTGCTCTGACTTGTGACAGAGCTTTACCTGTAAGTGGGATGGCAGCAGAAGCCGTGGCTGAGGTTTTTAGAGCAGTTCCCCATGAGGAAGCAGCCCAAAGGACTGGCACAGATCAGGGCAGCTCTGTGAGCCCAACAGGCCAACTCACCTGGCTGAGCAGCTGCTCTGATCTGGCTTGGACGCTCTTCATGCGGATTTCAAGCTCGTTCTCTGCATCCTGGAGCTTTCTTTCCTGCACAGGGAGCTGAGTTAAAGAGAAAGGCACGAGCTCCTCCCTCACCGGGAAAACACAAACTTGGGAAGCATCACCTGCCACTTGTGTCTGCCACCCTGGGCTGTGCAGGGTGACAGGGTGACAAGGTGTGCAGCCTCCAGGCCATCCCTGTGCAGTGCCAGGGGCCAGAGGCAGAGCCTGCTGCTCACCTTCTCCCTGTGCCTCTGCTGCAGGGCACTCAGCCTCCCCTCCAGCTCTGCCTGCAGCCCCTTCAGCTCGCTGTCGTGGAGCTGCCGCAGCCGCGTGGCCTCGCTCCGCAGCCCCTCCAGCAGCTCCGACCTCTGCTTCCTCTCCTGCCCAGCCAGGGGGACAGGGAAACACCTCTGTGAGGCACAGGGCTCTCCAAAGTGCAGCACGGACACACAGCACCCGCTGGAAATGCAGCCCAGCACACCCCCCCGCCGGCAGTACCTCCTGCTCGTACTGCTCCTGGATCTGAGCCAGCGCCTCCCGGTGCTCCTCCCTCATCCTCTCCATCCTCCTCTCGTGCTCCTTTTCCACCTCCCGCCGTTTGTCACTCATCAGCTCGCTGAGCTGCAGGGAAAGGGGATTCCCTGGATTGCGGCACTGGCACCTCCCAAAAATGAGCCTCTCACCAGAGCCCAAGCCCAGATTGTGGGATCAGGGACTGTGGGACCAGGGACTGTGGGATCCAGGGACTGTGGGATCCAGGGACTGTGGGATCCAGGGACTGTGGGATCCAGGGACTGTGTCCTGGGGAGCACAAAGCCTTCACCCCAGTGAGGAGAGATGCTCAGGGATGTCCTGCCCCCCAAGGCACCACTGTCACTGGGCAGGGGACCTGGGCTCTCAGAGCTCACCCCACACCTGAGGACAGAGCGTGAGGAACCCTCAGCACAAAACCAACGCTCACCTCACGCTCGTATTCCTTCACTTTAAGGGCTTTTTGCTGCACTTTCTCCTCTGCTCTCTGCAGCTCCTCACGCAGCTGGGCCTCCTGGCTGCTCTGGGCCTCTGCCAGCTGGGCTTGCAGGCTGGAAATGACCTGCAGGGAAAGCCATCCACAGAGACTCGTCAGCCTTTCCCACAGGATCCATCCCATGCCCTCGACAGAGCACGGCACAGCCTCACCACCCCCTGCCTGGAGCACGGCCAAACACTGAGCCAGACCAGAGCCACAGCCAGGGAGGAGAAAAAGAATTAATGCCACCCTCCCTGGCCACCTTTGGTGACAGCGTGAGGGGAGAAAAAAAAAATAATTACATTCTCAGGACACCATCCTCACCTCATGGTGCTTCTCCTCTGCTGCAGACTTCAGCTGCTGGAGCTCACTGGCAAACTGTTCTTCCAGCTCCTCTGCTGTCTATGGAAACAGAGCAGAACAGCCTGCTGGGAAACCTCTGTGTGTGGGGACGAGGTGCATTTGCAATTAAATTCTATCCAAAAGCACCAAAAAGCACAGCATAACCCCCCCCTCCCAAAAAAGATCACTACAAGGTGCCTTTACTCCCCCTGTGCTTTCCCTCCCAGGGGATCTCGATGGATCCCTGTCCTTGTCACTCATCCTTGATGGAGGGATTGCAAACTGAAGGGCTCCCCAGGACTAAAGCAGCAGCCAAAGAGGTGTTGGGAGCTGATAAAGTGGCTCAGTTTAGTTCTGATTCTGATAACAGGGCTTGGTTTAGCTCAGCTACACACACACACACAGTGATCCCTATCTTGCCTTCAGATGCAGAGTGGCCATGGAAATAATTGTTAGTTAATGACCACTGCAGTAATAACTGCCCACCTCCCCTGCCTCCAGCTGGCATCTTCCCTTGGTGTTTTTAGTGAGCTGTCACCAGAGCACTGCAGTTAAACCCCACACTGTGCACTGCCAGGCCAGCCAGGTGAGCACAAAGGGATCAATAAAGATCTCACCTTCCTCTTCTCCCTGTCCAACCTGTCCCTGAGCTCACTCAGGAACTGCTCCTTCTCTTGCTGCAGCTCGCTCATCTCCTTCTGCCGGGCTTCCTCCACTGCCAGCTTCATCTCCTCCAGGGCAAGCTGCTGCTTCCTCTCCAGGCTCTCCTTCTCCACCAGCTGCTGGGATTCCCACTCTTCCCTGAGCTTCTGCAGCCTGGCCTCCTGCTCTGCCCTGGTGGGTTTGGAAGGAGAGCACAGAAATGGGGATCCTGCACCGGGCAGTCGGGGCTTGGAGCTGCTGGAGGGCAGGGAGGCTCAGGACCTCCCTCTGAGCAGCTGCTGGGGATGTGCCCGATCCTTCCCCCTCAAACCAGCACTTCACACCCTCAGGAATGGCAGCAGAGCCTCTCACCTCATCCTCTCCTCCTCTGCCTCCATCTCTGAGGCGATTTGGGCTCGCAGCTTTTCGAGTCTCTCGGCTTTTTCCTCTTTGACGAGCAACTCTTCCTCTTCCTGCTCAGATTTTGCCAAATCTTCTTCTGGAGTGCTGAGACAGAAAATAGAAAGGAAGAAAACAGGTTCAGGAGGCTTCAGTATCTCCCAGTCACCTCTCCCAGGGCTTCAGCTCAGCTGGGGATCTCACTGGCTGTGGTGACACATTCATTTCCCCTCCACACACCTGCAGCTGGCACGGGAGATGCAGCAACAAACCTGAGCAGTGCTGGTTTAAAAACTTGCTACATCACCACAGTTTACACTTCTTTCAGGNTTTTTTTTTTTCTCTTTTTTTTTTTTTTTTTTTTTTTTTTTTTTTTTTTTTTTTTTTTCTCCAGGAAAGTGAAATAAACTCTCATTAAATGGATGCAGGCTCCCAGGCAAGGTACCTGGATGCATTAGCACGTCTGCAAGCTCCATATTTCCATATTATACCTTTTGCTACAGTTTTGTTTGGTTTTTTTCCCCTTCAGGTGCCATTTCTGCATCTTCCTTCACACCCAGACTGCATCCCCACGAGGTTTCATGTCAAGATGCTGTTTCTGGCTGCTCAGAACATAAGCATCAAGTCCAGCAAGATAATACAGAAGCCTCAAGAGAAAAATCCCCCAGGCAAAGGACACAGCTGGCAGTGCTGCCCCAGCCCCTGCACTGCTCTCAGGTCCTGCTTTCCCACAGCCATCCCTGCCCCACTGCTGGAAGCCTTGTCTGGAATTCCCTCTGTAAAACACCCCCTGTCAGAACTCCAGGCAGTTCCTCTGGGGTAACCTCACCTCCTCTAACGCTCCCATTTCCAGTCCTGCTCCCACCATTCACCCAGGACATGAACATCTGCCAGGTGGGAGGGAGAGCTCCAAGCACCGAGCTGGAATCTTCTCCCAGGTCAAGCACAGCCAACAGCTCTGTGTGTGTGGGATCACAGCTCATCCTGCAGGATGCTCTCCTGCCACTCCTGGCAGGCTGGGAGAGCCTTCCCTGAGCTGCCAAAGGCTGTCCTTCCTCCTCCTCCTCCTCCCTGAGAGCCCTGATCCTGCTCCTTTCCCCAGCTCTGCAGAGCAGCTCCACCTCCCACAGCAGCACCAGTCTGTGGCCAGCAGCGATGAAATCCCACCTTGGAAAGGCTCGGAGGAGATGCAGTAAAAAAGGAAAGTACCTGAGGGTTTTTTCTTTTTGCTGATGAAGCTTTTTAGCTTCCTCCTCCTCCTCCTCCTTCTGCCTCATCTCCTCCTGGAATTGCTGAATTTTCTCCTCCTTTGCTTGAAATAAGTGTATTTCCTCTTGCTCCAGCTCTGTCTCCACCTCCTTGACTATTTCCTCCAGGGATTCTTCATTAGGCTGGTTCAAGGACTGCTGGATTTCCTCCTCAGGTTGCCTACCAAGGAGAAAAAGCTCCTTTGGCAAAAGGGTGACAGAAAAGGGAGTAACATAAAAGGAACAGGGACCTCCTCCACGGAGCATCAACTCCAAACCAAAAATCTCAGGGCCACCTACTCCAGAAGCTCCACTGCTGACCTCAGGTGGACCCTGAGGATCACTGGTGCATCCTCCTGGTGACTGCCAGAGAATCTCCAACTGATAAATTGAGCCCAGCCCCAGCTGCACTCCAGGCCTAAATAACTCTGATTTTGGCCCACCAGAGCTCACCTTGTGAGGTCAATAAAATCTCTCTTGATTTTGTGTGCCAGGCTGCCAGGCACAGGAGCAGATGCCATCAGTACCTGCTCCCAGCCCAGGGATTGGTGCTTCTCACGGACCAGGTATTTTTCTGCAATTGCAACCTAAAGTGTGCTGGGAATTTGCCAGCTCCAGGCAACAGAAAGCCCCCAGCACTCCAAAAATTCAATTAGCTTCTGGTTCTAATTAAGCCTTTTTTCTTTTTTTTTTTTCTTCAGACAGACAGAAGCAAAATTATAAGTCTGAGAGAAGCTAAAGGGGAAGGAGAGGAAAATCGAGATTAGTCTAGGAAGAACCATTTTTGTTCTTTGCTAGTGAAGGCTGGAGCAGGAAGGTCTCCCCATGCTGTGAGACTGGCAGTGCAAGGCAGAGGGACTTCTGCCAGGAATCAGGGAAATAACAGCCCCAGTTATTCAGCCTTGAGTCAGGAGAGAAAAGGTCATTTCTGCAGCCATTAGCAAAAAGAGCAAGAGAGAAGAAAGTAGTGGGGTTCTGGAACAATCCCCCTCCACTGGTGCCCCCCATGACACCACCTGCAGCAGGTGGCCTTTACCAAGCTGCTCTGCAGAGCAATTCAGCCACTTCCACCTGGTTATCCCGTTGTTCCTCTTGCCCCAGTTTTTGCTCCAAAGCAGACCCTGGCAGCACACACACCTTTACACAGCACTGCAGCCCCTGGCAGAACAGAGATTCCTTCCCCATCTCCCTGTCCCCAGAGACGCTGCCTCCTTCTTCCAGCTGCATCTGCTGATGTGTGTTTGACACGGAATGCAGAGTCAGCACACTCAGAGCTCCTGTCTCAGGGAGCTGCAGGTGGGAATCCACCCCATGCACCCATGGAGCAGCACAGAGCAGCGCCTGGGGCACGAGCTGGCCTCTGACCTCGCTATTTCAGTGCCACCAACGTGCCCAGTGTGTCACACGGGGTGAATGGATGGGGTTTGCCCTTCCCCACAGCTCAGCATCACTCAGCAGTTCCGTGTGGGTGCTCCTCAGGGAGGGTGAACGTTCCCAGCCTCGGCACCGGCACGGGAAAGCTTTCCCAAAGACAAAGCAAACAGCTCTGCCTCACCCCACCGAGTCCTGAGCCACACAGCCCGAGGGCTGAGCTGCTGCTCTGGCCCTGCCCAGCACAGGCTGCTCACTTGGCACTGTGGCAGGGGAACAGCTGCTGGCACGGGCACACGGAGCTGCCGGAGCATCGCTGTGCCCACAAACCGCAGCTCCCGCTTCACACGCGAGCCCCGGCCACCACGGGGGGACAAAGGGACAAGAGCTGCCACAGGGACACCAGCAGGGACTGACAGGGAGCCCTTACACGTTCTGTGGGGCAGGAAGCTCCTCGGGATCCACCAGGCTATCCAGGGCTCCCTCCTCCGGCTCCGCAGCCTCCGCCCCGTTGGGATTTTCTAACCCCAAACGCTCCACTGGTGTCTCACAAGCACTGAGATCCCTCTCACTTGGCAGCACAAAAGAGGGGACAGAAGGTCAGATTAGCTGAGGTCAGAGTGAAGGGGCTGCTGCAGGTGGACGGGGATGTGCAGGTGACACAGGTGGGCACCAAGCCATGCCTGCCAACAGGAGCTGCCTGGCCAACACGGGGCTGCCAACGCCACGGGGAAGCTCCACAGCATTCCCACCATCTCCTGTTGGACTGAAGGCAGCTGAGGAGATAATGGATGGCAGCCTCAGGGTGCTGGATCCCTTCCCTGGGTTATCCCACTCTTTCCAGGCCCTTGGAGAACGTCCCCAAGGTGCGTCAGCGCTGTCAGCCATACTCACACTGCTGTCCAAATTACAGATGGGCTGTTGGCAGGCATGCTTGTATCTACAGTCCTACTTCATCTCAGAAGCACAGAGAGGAGAGACAAGGCAAGCACGAGCAGCTTCACAGGCAGAGAGAAAGAGAGGATGCTCAGCTGGGAAGCAGGAACCCAGTGATAAGGAGACAATTCCTGCAGGCAGAACACGTTTTTGGAGACCCCCACATGAACAGCTCCTCCATGAACAAGGCTGCAAATCCCACAAAGCCAATCTTTAGGATGGACTGCAGCTTCTGCTCATGAATTTTCCTGGCACAGGCAGCAGCTCCTTGGTTCCCAGTGTCCTGGAGAATGTGTAACTCTGCGTGGAGGCCAAGAGCTTTGACACAACTCATCTGGAAATGCCAGGCTGGGGCTCCCCGAGGAGCAGGAGCTCGAGGGAGCACAGCTCACTGCTCACAACAGCATTCCAAACAAATCCCCACAAAAAGGCTGAAAAGAGCTGCCCTAGACAGCCCAGTCCTCGTGGAAGCCAGCATTCCTCATGGGATAGCAGCTGGTGATCTGTCCACATATCAGGATACAGAACAGCTTAATGCTCACACCTGGTCAAGGCCACCTCTGCAGAGGGAAGAGAACTGTTCCCATCACAGCAGGACTCTCCTGGCACCAGGAACAGACACCTGAGAGCCTTTAGCTACAAGCTTAACCCAGCAGGACCAGTAAGATGTCATCAGGCACTGGCCAGTGGCCACATCTGCCTGTTTCACAGCCCAGCACAAGGCTCAGACCATCCTGGCAGGAGCAGTGGGAGCTGTGAGGGAGGCAGAGGCCAGAGCCACAGCTGGGGCAGCCCCAGGGAAAGGATGGGCAGGCACTTTCACTGCCCACCCAGCCTGAAGCTGAAGCCTGCTCAGACAGGGCTAAGGAGGCAGCAGGAGAAGGGAGAGGTTTAGTGGGAAAGGCCCTGGGAGAGGCTGCAGCCCCTGGGGGAGCTGCACAGGGCACAGCTGGGCAGGCTGCAGGGAGCACAGCAGGGAGGGCAAGGCAGGAAAGGCAGCAGCAGCTGGAGCTGCCCACACCTCCCCTGTGCCTCTGCCTGTACCATACCTCTCAGCAGCTTCTGCTCTTCTCCTTTGCTCTTCCTCTGCACTGGCTTTGCTTTGGTCTTTGTCCTCTTCTCCCAGCTCCTGGGCCTGCAGGTAAAAGCAAACAGGGTGGAGTTTGTGGCTCCTTCACCATCAGAGACCTCAAAGGAGTTCTGCTGAAGGTCCATGGAATCAGCTGGGCCACATGGCACCCACAGGCTGTTCCAGAATGTTGGATGTGCCAGGCACCTCTCCTGAGGGTATCCAAGGGTCTCCAACCATCCCAGGAATCCTTCCAGAAACACAAGGGGAGGCCTGGGAGCTCAGCTTCCTCAGGACAAAAGGTGAACCCCCTGCCAGCACTAAGAGCTCAGGACACAGCTTTGGCTTTTCTTTCCTGAAGGTCATTTTACAATTCCAAGTCACACTGAACCCCCTGGAAAGCACAGGAGAGCAATCTCCTAAAAGAGAAATGTCACACACACACAGAGTGCTGTGGCAATGAAGCAAAGGATGCATTGTGTGGGACCAAAATCACACCAGGACTCAGCCCTGCCTCCCATCCAGGTTCTAGGGCAGGGTGGGATGGGCTGCACAGAGCCACCAGTCCAGAGATTTCTGACTCCAGGAGACATCAGCAATCCAGGCCCCTTGGCAGCACACCGAGCGTGCAGTTGGCTCATTTATGGCATAGTAAATACTTGAAATATGAATAGAAAATATTTGAATGTCAAATAGTCAGCTGCTCCTTTCCCCAGCTCCCAGATCCCTCTGTCCCTGCAGCAGGGACACCTGAGGAGGGGAAGGACTTCCCTCCTCACCTGCCAGCCCCACAGGAAGCAGGGAGGGACCATTCATAAACTTTTGGGGACCCCAGCAGGTGAGCTCAGCCCCTGCCCCGCAGGGCTGTGCGTGGAGCAGGGCCAAACCGGAATTAAAGGCGGAATTAAACCCGCAGTAATTTATGCAAATGTTCAGCGGAGCAAACGGCAGAAGGATTCCCTGCGAGTGCTGTCACCTTCCATCACATCAGCCTGGGCTGAGCCCCCCATTCCCCTCCTGCCCCTGTAACTGATGACTGCAATTCCCCAGAACCGAGGAGCTCAGCAAATGTTTCCCTGCTCCAAATGGGCTCTGTCAGTGCTGCCTGAGAACGGGAAGGAGGCAGACAAATGGGGAAGGAGATCCTCTTGGAAAGAGGGTAACTGCTCACAGGCTGACTCCTCTGAGCTCATGCACAGGGCTCCTCCTGCCCCTCTGCCCAACAGAGGGAATCCTGGGCTGCAGGAACCTCTGGACACCATTGGAAGGTGCAGAGAGCCCCCATCTGCAGGGAATGAGGGCAGATTTTAAGCCTTGTCTGTGGAATTATCAGATCCTTGCCCCTCCTGCTGCCCCAGGATCCCCAGCAGCCCCAGAACCCCAAAAGCAGCTCTGTTTTCCACCCTGCTGCATCCCCGGAGGACATTTCACATGCTCAAGACACGGAACCAGCTGTGTGAACACAGGGATGACAGATAATGGGCCACCTCCTCCCTCTGCACAGCCCAGCTCCCCAGGGACCATCTCACATCAGCTCAGATCACGCTGCAAGGTGCCAGCACTGAGCACTTGGGACAGCTTTGCCTTTTTCCTGACGCTCCCTAGGGAATGGTCACGGCCCCGAGGCTGCCAGAGCTCCAGGAGCTTTTTGGGCAGCACAGGGTGGGATTTTGGGGTGTCTGTGTGAGGCCAGGAGTTGGACTTTGATGATGTTTGTGGGCTCCTTCCAACTCAGGACATTTTATGATTCCAGTTTTGAATGAAGGGAAAGGGAAAGGGAAAGGGAAAGGGAAAGGGAAAGGGAAAGGGAAAGGGAAAGGGAAAGGGAAGGAGCAGCCTCTCCTCTCCCAGGTCCAGCAGGACACATCCCACAGAGCCTCTGCAGCCACCACAGCTCCTGCCAAAACACACCAACAAAACCCCCCCAGTCCTGTGCTCGCAGAGCTGCCAGAGGCGTCTTTTGTCTTTATTTTCTTTCTAACAACAGAATATTTTGCCAATACATTCAAAGCGAGGCGAGCTCCTCGCGTGGCACATTCCTACAACCCCGAGCCCGCTCCAGCCGAGCCTCTGTGCACAGACACAAAAGAGCAGCTGCAGTTCTGCAGGGAGCACCATTTCACACCCACCTCTCCCCAAACAGGGCTGGAATAAACCCAAACGTGGCTGCTCCGAGCAGCATTTGCATGCACAGTGCCTGCGCTGCGGGGAGGGAGAGGGGGAGCACAGCAGGCATATGTTTTGTTTTCCTTTCACATCTGATTATGCTCATTATTAGGCACGAGAGGACAGGTGTATTCTCCAGACACAACCTTGCAAACAGGATTGCTCCTCTCTGCCGGACAGGTGGGGAGTTTGCCACTCAGGGTCTCTCCTCGGGAGCAGCTGATCCGCTCACAATCAGGGCAAGGCTCCTTCAGCCCAGCTGGATCCTGGATCCTGCCTCCAACCAACACTGACACGGAGCAGGAGGGCTCCAGAGGAACGTGGGGCTGAGCAAGCCACCTCCGAACCACGCTGAGAAGACAAGGATAAAGCAGAGGTGCACAGCAATCTTCAGGCAGAGCTGCCTGACCAGTGCTGCATCCCAGGCTGACACAGACGTGCACACGGACACTCCACGTGCCACAGACTCACTGAAAGGAGCCCCTTTCCCCCCTACATTAAAGCAGGCAAGACAACCAAATGCTTAAAAATAAAGCTTCCCTCTACCAAAATCTGTCAGAGGGAGTTAACCTCCTTTTCTTCCCATTGATTCTATCGTGTTCTGCCACACAAATCCTTCCCATCTGCTTAAGAAAAAGAAAAGGACAGATACACTCACAAAAGAAGAAAGGAAAATAGAGTCTACTTCCTCCATTCCCCAGGAAAGCCATTTATTGGCTCTCCTATTGGGGCAGGGAGAGCACCCAGGGGAGCCTGCCCATGCACACCCCTCCAGCCACCTCTGCTCAGGGTTTATGTTCTTTGTGCAGCCACCTGCAGCTCCTCTCTGCAGAAAAATCAATGCACTGGTGGTGCTGCTGTGACCCCTGGCACTCCACACATCAACCCCTGTTCACCTGTGCAAAACATCACAGCCCAGCATCCCACCTGCCTGTTCACAGTCACACCTGAGCCCTCCCACTGCACTGACCTTGCACTCGGGGCTGTCTGAACCAGCAGACACAGTCCCCACAGCAGAACCCTCCTCAGAGAGCCGGCTCTTCAAACCCGAGCCCTGAAAGAGAAAGCAGAAAGGATCAGTCTCTGATGAGCAACCAGAGATGCTGAGACCAGAATCCCAGCACAGCTCAGAATCCCCCTCCCCACCCCACTGACAGCAGCTCAGCATGATTTCCCTTCCCTGAGGGACCAAGGGACATCAGTGCCACACAGGGAGGGCACTGTCACACTCCCATGCCACCAACCCTAGCAGGCGAGGGTGGCACAAGGCACATCCAAAGGGAGCACACCTTCCCCAGCCTCTCCTGCTCCCCTTTGTGACACTGCTGCACATTTCCAGGATTTCTTTCTTCACAGCCAGCCCCAAGTTATCCCCCCTTGGAGAAAACCCCCGCCTCTGCAGCCTGGGGGCCCTGCACAGCCGTGCCCACACCAGGCAGAGCCAGCAGCACGGGCTCCTACCAAGGCAGTCAATGATGATATTCTCAGCCATTTGCTGGCCACGCTGCCTCTGCTCCCACTGGCAGATGGCAATGGCAGCTTCCTGTGGAGATGCAGAGATGCTGATGGGCATCTCCCCCCTGCTCTCCCTCCAGAGAGGGGTCTGCAGCCACACACTCCCCCCTCAGCAAAAGCTGCTGAGCCCCTAAAGCACAATCCTTACATTGCTGATTATTTTCCTTTTTTTTTGCAATTATCCAAATACACTCTCAGCTCTGTGTGACCTACTTTTCCAGGGATATTTACCTCACCCACAGCCCCAGCCTGCGAGGTGC
The DNA here is from genome assembly GCA_013400435.1 of Pycnonotus jocosus. Lineage (NCBI taxonomy): Eukaryota > Metazoa > Chordata > Aves > Passeriformes > Pycnonotidae > Pycnonotus > Pycnonotus jocosus. The sequence goes on along the minus strand of VWYP01001553.1, from coordinate 58,260 downwards.
AGGGTGGCACTGCTGGCCTGTGCCACACACAGCTGTGAGAGGTGGGCACTGCACCCACTGGCTGCACCATCCCAGAGGAACCTGAAGCTCACAGCCAAGGGGAAAAGGAGCTTTTGATGACTCACCACAGGCTGAACCACCTCATGGTCGGAGCACTTGGAGACAGGCAAGTCCTGCTCGCAGCTGCTGACCCCGGATACCTTTGAAAGCTGAGAGGAAAAGCACATTACAGCCTGTACCTGTCCTACCCCTGCAGCTTCACCTGGGCATTCCCAGCACAGCAACTGCTACTGCCAACACGAGTCTGGCCTCTCTCAGGGAAGAAAAGGTGACTGAACATCGTGGGGAAGACACCAAGGATGTGTGACCCACAGGACAAGCACAAAACATCACTTCACAGCAGGGCAGGAGGCAGGGCTGGGGAGGGCAAAGAAGTGCTCTTCAAACACCCCTGATAAAAGGCACTCGCTTCCTCTCCATCTGCAAGGACCTCTGCAGCTCTCAGAGCTCCCAGCCCACCATGCAGCACAGCACTGGAGCCATAAAAGCACTTTAAAATTCCACTTTGCTGTGCCTGAGTGCAGCGAGGGCTCCTGCATTCCCTGCAGCTGCAGGGAACTGCTCGATGGGAACACCCTGTGGGCCCTGCTGACTTCAGCAGAACAGCTCAGGTGCACAAAGCACACACAGAGGAGTTTGGGAAAAGCAGTGCCCTCAGCTCCTCAGGACACAGCGTGTTTGCCAGGCTCGGTTTTGTAGTTTATCATTTCTTACAGACATTACGCATCAGCGAGCTTGAGAAATCATCAAAATCAGCAGGAAGGCAGCCAGATTGGAGAGAGATCGTTCATCAGATCCCGCATTCTGGCTCGGGTCCTGCTCTGGAACGTGAACACGAGCGGACAGCGCGTGTCTGGCAGCCCAGCTGTGGGGCCAGGCCATGGGCAGCGGGTGACACTCAGCCCAAGCCCCTGCTCCTGCAGTGTGGCCAGTTCTCCTCCCAGAGTGGGAGCACTGGAAGGTTCTGTGCTCCCAGCTCCAGCTCCTGAAGCAGCCCTGAGGCTCCGTCCTTCCCCACTCCAAGCTCGCACCCCGCGCGGAGCCGCGAACGCGGCGCCAGGCAGCTCCTTCCACGTCTGCCCCAGCTCGGAGCAAGCTGAGAGAAACAACAGAAGGAGAGAAACAAAGCAGCACGGACAGCTGGGCTCGGCATGAGCTCCATTAGCAACCCTGCTCGCCCAGGACAGACGGCAGCACTGGAAGCTGAGGCTGTTCCTCCTCCCAGACTCAAAACACGCGGCGCAGTCCAGGGCTTTGCCTGTCGGTGGCTTTGGGCAGCACTCGGTGTGTGCAGGAGGGAAGGACTGCCCAGCTCAGTCCTGAACGTGCCCATCTGGGAATTCAGAGCACTCAAGCCCCCCCAGGAATGCCTGCCCTGCTGACCAGGAAAGCACTTGGACCGGCTTCACAGAAATCCAGCCAGTGCTCCAAGAGCCTTCCTGAGTCAGGGCCTGACGAGACGACAGAACAGCCAACACCAAAACCACACAGGCAGGTCTCTTACTTTGCCAGCAGCCAGCCAGTCCTCTGATTTTGAATCAGCTGCTGCTTCTTCCCTCTCTTCATCCAGTGCCTTTCCTGCACAGGACACGGTGTCAGCAGCCAGGCTGGCCAGCTGATCTGCCCCAGCCCTTCCTGCAGCTGGAGAGGCAGCTCGGGGCTGCCCAGGAGAGCCGGGCACGTCCAGCCCTGCTGAGCTCCTTTCCCCCTCAGACTGAGGCAGCTCCTCAGCTGCAGAGGCATCTCCTTCCACCTCAGCATCTTCTCTGCCCCCAGCTTCATCCCCAGCACGTTCCTGCTCCTTGTTCTGGGCAGACAGGCTGCTGTCAGCATCTCCGGGGAGGATCTGAACCGGAGACGGAGGGCACGCAGCGCCAGAATCCACGGAAGACTCTGGCACTTCTTCAGGATGTCTCGATTTCAAAGACTCCTTCTAGGCAGCAAGTCAAACACAATTATAGACCCAATATTCTCTCTGAGGGATGCAGGAGTCAGGAACAGCACGGGCTCTCCCACAGCAAGCAGCAAAATCACAAATCTTTGGGTGACTTCAAGACCTGTTTGACTTCTTTTCACACAGTCCCGTTCCAAGGCCAGGGACTCCATTGACACAATCTCAATTCATTTCCTGGGCTCTGCCCTTTTTTGATCTGTTGCTTTTTTATTCACAGGGTCTCAGTGGCTAAGAGTGGCTGTGCAAGGCCACCAGCCCCTGCGAGCACCCGACGTGCCCCACAGCAGGCCCATTTATGCTTCCACATTGGATCTGTTCAGTGAGAGATGGAAATTTGTAAGAGACCATGACAGGACATTCCACTTCTGCCTGACATTTCGAGCAGAGGAGAGCAGGCAGGATCACCATCCCACCTCCCAGTGGGACAGGCTGCAGGGTGGGCACTGACTGAAGGCACCACCCAGAGCTCAGAAAGAGCCTGTGACTAACACAGCAGGCTGAGAGATGGGGGAAAAAACAACCCCAAATTACAGCTTAGTCACCCAAAGGTTCAACTGCCTCTCCCAGCAGCGGGGAGGCCACAACACTGCCCATGGAGGGGGGAATAGGCAGGAGAAGGCTCCCCCAGCAGCATGCAAACAGACCTGCTGGCACATCCCACTTCCTCACTGTTTTATTAATGCCGCGGTGTCTTGTCAAACACTCCCTGCATCCTGTGCACGGCGTGTTCTGTACACTGAGCGCATATTTTAGCGGGGTATTTTTATCAGAGTGCCTCTGGAATGCTGTCAGCTCCCAGCCCGCGGCTGCAGCGCTCCAGGAGCACGTTCTGAGGGTGCCACTGCTCTGCCAGACCCCCCCGGGGCTGGGCGAGCATCCAGCAGGACAGAGGAGCCCAACTCCAGGCACTTCCCAAAAATCCTGCAGCTCTGGGCCTCACCTGCAATCCCCTGGTACTGACAGCTCCTGAACCTTGTCCAGCAGAGCTCCCAGAGTCACCAACCAGCCACCCCAGAGGCTCCTTGGGGACACCAGGACACAGAGGAAGGTGGACAAGAGGAACTTCTTTAATCACCCTTGTGCTTCCCCTTTTATGGGGATTAGGGTGGCTGGAAAGTGATGTTCCTTTCGGATAACTTGCTCCAGAGTTCTCCTGAGGACATCCCACCAGGAGACCTGGCAGCATCCAGGATATCCCAAATGAGGCCAAGCAGGATCCTGATGCTTGAATGCAGGATCACACACACCCCAAAATATATCAATCCACCAGCAGTGGTGTGCACACAAAAGGACTTCCCTCCAGGCAAGTTCACCTCAGCTGCTAAAATATCCCAGAATAATCTCTTTGGCTGGCAGAATCCTATTTTAATGGCAATTACGGACAAACCTTTTGTTAGCATCACACCTTGATGATCACAAATGCAACCCTGCAGAAGAGGGAACTGTGCCAGTCACACACACAGGTGGAGGAGGAGGAGGGAGGTTTTTCCTCCTGCAACAACAGACTATGGATTTGCTATGGATTTCAGAGCTGGCCAAGTTAGTTGGGTAATAACTGGATTTGGATGATCCTTTCACAAGCTGTAACGTTCCACCTGGCACTAACTGAGGGGAAATTCTTATCAAACCATTACTCCCAGTGATCAGCACTAAACTTTCACCAACAACAGAAGGAAGCCAAGCAGCTGCACACACACACACCACAACACCAGAAGCTGCCTACTGCATGCAAAGCCTGGGTGGCACCGTGCAAGCAGGACAGGGATGCCAGGGAGCCACTGTCACCTCTCCCAGGCTGGCATCTTCCTCCTCAGGGCTCCCATGGGGCTGGGGAGCAGCTTCAGCAGCATCAGCAGCTTCAGCAGCATCAGCTGATGGGCTGCCAAGGTCCTCCTGCTCCTCCCTGCTGTTCTCCTAGGTGGGGGGACACAGCCACTTGCAGAATTCCCCACACCACCTTCCCAAGCTGGAACAGGGACCAAGAAAAGCCCACCTGGGACAGGTCAGCACCCATCACACACCCCTGGAGCAGAAAGCTCTCCAGCTGAGCAGCTTTCCTGGGAGCTCACAGGCCCAGATTCCCACACATCAAGCTGTTGGATGCTTCACTGCTGCTTTTCCTGCTGGCCAGCTCCATGAACTCACTGCTCCTCCAGACTCTTCCCAGCTCCGGGTTCCCTGTGAGCCGTGTCTGACGCTGCCTCCACTCCACCCAATATCCTGGCTCAGCAAGTCACCAAACCCTCCTATTTCCTTTGAATATAAGCATTCAACCCTGACCACGGGCTATACAAAATCAGCTTTTCCATGATTTCACCCATTACTGCTTAGATTTCCCCCTTAGGACTTGCTACACAAACCCTTGCCTCCTGTTTTGCAAGGAAGCTGGAGAATGGCTCGGGAGCAGGCTGAGGAATGCTTTTCTACTGCCACCTCATGGAACTACAAAAGAATTCTCTTTTCCAGTCCGAGCACTGCTGCCTTATCAGGACTAGGCTATCACCCATCTGGGTTAGCAGCCTGGCTGTTGGGCAGCAATTGCCATTCCATAATAGATTCCCCGAGCCCCATCCCCGCGGCACTGAAATGCCAAGACAGCTCTTTGTTCCTGCACACATTAACATTTCAGCGAGGAATTGGGCCCCCACAGGCTGCTTGTTGTCTGGAGATGAGAGAGTCAGGGCTCTCTTTGTCACATCCACTTTAGCATAAGCCTTTGCAGATCCTGCCCAGCACCGTGAATAGGTTCTCCAGCAAAGTACTTTACAGCTTAATTTTCGTGCGCTGTGAAAAGGATAAGGGAAATACTCTAAAAACACTTTAAAAAGAAATTAATTTGCCTTTCAGATACTGGAACAGGATTTTCAAAGCGGTGAGAAAGGATTAATGTCAGCACAAACAGTCGGGCCAAATCACCAGAGCTGCTTACAACGCACTTCCCATTGTGCCCTTGTCATCTTACGGCTGATCCCGGCTAAGGAAGCGCAGGGAAAGCACAGCACAGGCTGCACAAGGCCTTGGGTGCACTCAGTGCTCTGCGTCTCAGCCACGGGATTTATCAGCAGGGCAAGAAGAAAGAAAAGCAGGGTTTGTGTTGCCGCAGAAAAGCGGCCACGTGCAGCCCACGTGAAGATCCCTGTGGAAGCGGGTGACAGCACAAGAGCATTCCCACAGGATGTTCCCAGAGCATTCCCACAGGATGTTCCCAGAGCATTCCCACAGGATGTTCCCAGAGCATTCCCACAGGATGTTCCCTTCTCCTCTCCTCTCCCCAGTGCCAGCACTGCAGCCTCAGCTGATGAGGAGCCTTCCCTCCACACCCCCTGACAAACACCGTGCACGATGGAAATCCTCCTCACTGAGCCTTCCTCCCACACCCAGTGCAGAGGCACCTCTGGCCCGAGACCCTTTTCCTGCTGTTCCCTGGAAAAGCAGCTTTCCCCTTGCCTGCTTCACCCACCTGCCTTTATTTTTCCTGTCTGAGGATGAAGCAAAGCTCCAGCCTGTGCAAATACATCTCATCAAATCCCAGATACCAAAGCACAAACCTCCCTTCAATGCCCACCCCGCTGTCCCCTGTGGGCCACATCTGCCTGCTCACAGCCCCCCAGCCCTGCTGCTGTGCCTTCCTCTCCATCACTCTGCTCCAGGCTGTTCCTGCTCCTGTGTGACACAGGAAATTCGTCCCTCATTCCTGCACTCTCATCCCCTGCCACAGCTCCTCTCCCACCTGGGCAGCCTCCCCTGCCCATCCCCTCACTGTGCTCTTACCTCGAAGTCACAGCTGCCTGCCAGGGCTTCAACATCCAGGTACACATTTTTTGACAGTCTTGAGATCCAAGGGACACTCTGAAGGATTGAAAATAAATAAATAATTTTTTTAAAAGGCCAAAATTGAGTTCTGACCTCTGCAATGCCACAGGAGGGGTCCCCCAGCACTGAAATTAGGCAGCAGAGCCATGGCAATGCACCTACAGCCAATTCACCTTGGAATGACACCGTGGCAGATGTTGATTTATAGGGATTAATGTGGGGAAACAGCATCAGATGCTTTTTGAGGACCAAACAGCACAAAGAAAAGAGAGCACAAATGAAAGCCCAGGGGAAAATGGAGCAGCCATTACCAGGGGAGCATCGGGAGGCTTCAGCACTCTGGTTACAGCAACAGCCAGGGCACACAAATATACCTCATTTTCACTTTCTTCCTCTTCACTTCTCCATTTCTCCGGCACTGCCACGTTCAGGGAACTTTTCTCCTCACAGATCAAATTCAGCAGGTTCTTAGTGTGGCTGGTGGGCTTCAAGATCTCTGCAGGCTGTGAAAGCCAGAAGAAAGGTGAGAGAGAGGTCACACAACAGGAAAGGGGAGATAGAGACCCACTGAGACACGGGGCAGCTGCTGGGTTCTGGGAGAGAGATCAATTTCCCACCACTTCACATGTTTGTTTCTTTTTGCCGGTGTTTATGGCTATGTTTTGTACATATTTTGCTTTGCCTTCCTTTAAAGAGTCAATTTCTTACCATTTAACAAGTTTTATTGACTCCCAGGTTACTTTCTAGTAATAAATAAAGCACTTAACATGGCTGTAAACCTTACACCCATCAGGACAGTAGTTTTTTTAATTTTATTCTCAAATAGAAGAGTGAAAATTGTTTATGAAATTATATTATCTGTATTGTTTGTCATGCTTCATTTGGACACCAAATTCTACTAAAACTTAACACACTTTTTTTTTTTTTCCCTCTGCAACAGATATTGAAACAATTCTTTCAATCTGCTAAACACTTAACACACTAGCTCACCACTGATTTAGCACTGGGCTGCCTAGAAATAGAAGAAGAAAAGAAATACAGTTTTTTAACATTCAGCACTATTTCAAAACTGGCAGAAGATCACAAGGCCTGTCATTTAAGTGTCCCCACGCCTGTGACCCTTTGCAGTGTGCTTCCCAGGGAAGAGGGAGCCTCACCTGAGTTCCTCCCTTGGGGGTGAGGCTGGAGTCCCCCACACTCCCCAGGTCCAGGCTCCCACGAAGGGCGAGGGATGAAGATGGGGTGAGGCCACGGAGAGGAGAGAGGGTGCCCAGGGGAGGCTGGATGGGAGCCAGCTGGGAGCCTGGGGGCTGGAGAAGCACAGGGAAGTCACTGGCAGGACAGCACAGGAGTGCAGCTCACATTCCTGACCTTGGAACGGGACAAGGAGCTCCCCTGGGCAAGCAGGGGCTGTGGCACCAACCCTGCTCAGACACCCCACACCCAGCACACAGGACAGGTGAGGAAAGAGGGTTTGATTTCCTCATTTTGCTTCCCATCTGCCCACCTGAACAGGTCCTGAATGCTCCTCTCCCTCCCAGACACACCCACAGTGTGTTTACTGCAGAGTGTCTTACAGCCAAAATTCAAAGTGATTTTGTGCTCAGTGCTCCCACCCCAGCTGATTTCCTGCCCACCACCCGGGTTTGGGGTCACAGGGCACTTTGTGTGCTTGAAACCACTTGTTCATCCTCTGCCCAGCCCTCCCCAGAGCACTGCAGGCAGAGCCTACTCACAGGGAGTTGCTTCAGGAACTGCTTCTCCTTCTTGTCCTTCTTCTTCTCTTTTTTCTCCTTCTTTTCCTTCTTCAAGCTGCCCTGTGCCAGCAGCTTCTCCCTCTCCTGGATGACCAGCTGCTTGTAATGCTCATCACAGGGGTGCTCCCACATGGAGTGCCCATTCTCAAAGTTGAAGTAGTAGATGTTACCGCCCTCGATATCTTGGCTGTACGGCAAAAACAGCAGGAAAAGGTGAAAGAGCACGTCAAAAATGCAGCTGCCTGATTTAGCACTGGTTTGCTGATGGTGTGAGCACCTGAAGCTCAAGGAAGAGGAATGTGATGTCTCCAGGAGGGCAAAAATACACCAATGTGGGAAGCAGCTCTCCCGGGATGCTCATATCCAGCTTCCCAAACAGTTTCTCCCCTTCTTCTGGCACCCCAAAAAGCCCTGAACTCCTGATACCCCACCCAACCCTATTCTCTGCCAGCTGGAAGCCGTTCCCCTTGTCCTGTCCCTGGGAATGCCCCTGGCAGAGCTCTCACCAGGCCTTCCACTGCGGGGGCAGCGGGGTCACCAGGCACTCCCTGGCCAGCCACAGCAGCTCCGACTCCTTGTCGGGGTCGATCCCGATCGTCGGCGCAAAACCCCGGATTTCTGGGGAAACACAAGAGAGCAGTCTGTGAAGTTGTTCTGCCCAACAGAGCCACCCTCCTCAGCTAAAGCTGTGGGCACGCTGGGAAATCCTCAGTGCAGGACAAAGCTGCCCCAAGCCAGCAGCAGAGCGCTGTGTGACACTGCAAGGTGACATCCAGCTCTGCCTCTGCCAAAATCCTGTGTATTCCACCCTCCCCACCCACTTCAGAAACCAATTCCTGTTTTCTGAACACACCTAGAAGTGACCTGCACACCTAATTCCTCCTCCCAGCTCCTGGGAAGGTGGGCCTCACTCACCGTGCTCCTGAGGAATGTATTCAGTGTCCTCTTCTTCCAGAATGAGCTGGTCCCCGATGCACACAGCTCCTGCCATGGATCCCACACCTGGCAGTGGGGAGGAACCAGCACAGAGTCACAAATGCCCTCAAAAAAGAAAAGTCCTCATCCCCAGCACATGGCAGAGCCCTTCCACAGACAGCAAAACCCAATCAAAGAGCTTACACACACACTTCCAAGGGCTGTGGAAACAGAGAGCAGAGCTGAAGTAGGACAAAGTTACAATCAGATCCCCCAGGCCCTCCAGTTTCTACAAGAGAGGTGCTTCAGGCACCTTTTAACCAGATAGAAAGTAAGCTGAAATGAGAAAGAGAAGAAAGGGAAAGCAAGCAACTTTCCCAAAGCATTGCTTTGTGATTTAACTCACACACCCCACCACAGCTGGGCCCTTCCAACCCACCCAGCACCGGTTCATGCCCTTGGAACTCACCCACCTCACCCCAAACATCCTCACCTGTGGCTCTGTGTTGCCACATTTTGCCAGCACAAGCACTGGGGGCCCACGACTGCTGCTCAAACACACAATTGAATGCCAAGGTCAGACATTTCAGCCTAAATCCCCCCAAATTCTCAGTGCAAAAAGCGTTCCTGTGCTTTCCTTGTGAGACCCCACGGAGCTGTGGTACCTGCCAGGTACCCCCAGTGATAACCACCCAGAGCAGGATCAGCACCTGTGACACAGCCATCACCACCCTCCTCACCTCGCTGTGTCCTCAGCCCATCCTGTATTTATAACTCTTATGTAAAGTCTCAGGAGCAGCAACTAATCCTGGCAGTTTCCAGGTGAAGACATTCTCAGGACACCCAAACCAAACCAGCCTCATGGAGCTCACACCACTCCCCCTCCCAAATGCCCCCAGTCAGAGCATCTGGATGTGGGCAACTCACTCGGGGCCTTCTGTTCCTATTTTCCTCTCCCAAAACTATCCCAGCCCCGTCTCCCATGGCTGGCGTTGGCATTGGGGGATGAATTATGGGCTCACTCCTCTCTTGGAGACTCTGCCTCGCCACATTTAGGGAAACCTTAGTGCGACCTTTCAGTGCTTGAGGGGCAGCTATAATTGATGGGGACAAGGGGGAACGGCTTTAAACTAAAAGAGGAGGATTTAGGCGAGATCTGTGGAGGGAATTCTTTCCTGTGAGGGTGGTGAGACCCTGGCACAGGGTGCTCAGAGGAGCTGGGGCTGCCCCATCCCTGTGAGTATTCAAGGCCAGGTTGGACGGGGCTTGGAGCAAGCTGGGATAGTGGAAGGTGTCCCTGCCCACGGCACGGGGGTGGGACTGGATGATTTTCAGGTCCCTTCCAAGGCAAAAAAACCGTTCTGTAGCTCTATGCAAAGAGAACCGAAGCCTCAGTGCAGCCGCCGCCGCGCCAGCCTGGAGCCACGGAAAAAGCGCGGCTGGCAAGGAGGACAAACAGCTTTAGTTAATAGGCGATTCTTTTTTTTTTTTTTCTTTTTTTTCCTAAAAACTAGGGGGGAAAGCCGTTTTCGCGCTTACCACGACAGCACGCACGCGACACACGCACAGCCAGGATGCAGACCCCGCCTGGGGGCGGGAGGCCGGAACCCGCAGCCTCCGCTCACCGAGGGGAGCCCCCTCGGGCCGGGGCTCGGCTCCAGTGCTGCTGTGGGGCCCGTCCCCGCCCGCTGCTCACGGTGGTTCGGGCCGGTTCCGCCGTTCCGCGGCCGCCGCCGGTTGCCCGGAGCGCGGGACCCTCGGCGGG
>VWYP01001553.1:32581-47840 GCA_013400435.1 Pycnonotus jocosus | reverse complement strand
CGCGGCCCCGCCGTCGGGGCTCCGGCAGCGCCGGGCGCCGCTGGACACCGAGCCAGACAGCGCCGGCAGCTTCGTGGAGATGATCGACAACCTGCGGGGCAAGTCCGGGCAGGGGTACTACGTGGAGATGACGGTGGGCAGCCCCCCGCAGAAGGTGAGGTGGGAGGGGGTCCCCGCATCTCTCGCATCCCCCGCATCTCCCTTATCCCCTGCATTCCCCGCACCCTCGGGGGCTGCAGGTGCCTTTCTCGCCCGGTGCGGGGCTGCGGGGTGCAGAGCAGAGGCGCTGCGGGTGCCACCATGGCTTCGCGTGGCTCTCGCCGCACGGCCCGGGCGGCATTCCTGATTCTCGTCGCTCCGGTGATGCTTTTCCTGCTGGCTTTCGGCTAAAACTGGCCGCAGGCGCCCGCCGAAGGTGACCCCAGCTCTCCCGGGGCTACCCGGGCGCTCTGGGCGGGGTGGCCGGTGCTGCGTGTGCCTCTCCGTGCGGGCGAGCCAGGCTGCATCCCTCCATCCCTCCATCCCTCCATCCCTCCCTTCCCGCTCCATCTCTCCCTCCCTCCCTGCCTCCATCCCCGCTCCCGAGCCGAAGGATGCCGCTGGAGCTGGCGCGGGGTGTGGGCGGCAGGGGGGTGGGATGTGCCAGCGCAGCCCCGTGCCCGCCTGGAGCGGGCACATGCAGGCACGGAGGAGCCCACGGCCAAGCCATGCTTTGCAGTTCCTCCCAGCACAGCCCCGGGCGCAGCTGCTGCCTGGCTCCGTGTGCTGCTCCCGGCCGGCGGAAATTGTCCAGAATTTCTCCAGAAATCCTGCAGAGCTCGGCTTTCGCGGGGACCTCGTGACGGGGTCACTGCGCAGGAGCTGGGGCAGCGTGGGGAGGTAAAGTGCAAGAAAATGGGATGGCCCGGATGGAAAGGGAGCTCAGAGGGCAGGCAGAGCAGGCGTTGGTGCGTCACCAGGCTCTGATCCTGCTCCATCTCTTTGTCAGCATCCCTCACATGCTGCCCGGCTCATGTGGCACCGTGTGCCTGCGTGCTGGGGACAGGGAATGCTGTGGGCCCGGTGCCAGTCACACAGCACAGGGCCACCAGCTCCTCCCCTCTTTTATGGATGAGATCAGGGAGGTTCCCACTGCTAAATCCTTTTGTGCCCATCCTGATCCCCGTTGTCACCAGCAACAAGTCTTGCCCGGGGGTTGAGCTCGGTGATGGAGGCTCCAGGTTCCTCCCAGCACAGGGCCACATTCCCTCCTGCCTGCCATCACTGCTTTTTGGGCGCTGGCAGAGCAGCCAGCACCCACCCAGGCTCTGAAATAAAGGTTGGCTTTTCCCCACGAGCTGGCTGTGCTCTGTGTGCGTGGTGGGAGACAGCAATGGGAGTAAGATGTGGACAGAGGAATGATACTGCTGCCATGGAAGCTGGATCTCTGGGACCACTATTGTGTTGTCCCCGTGTGCCTGGGATTTATTGCCTGCTCTGGCAGGGTGTGTTTAGGGGAAAAAAAAACAAAAAGGGAGGAGATTATTTGTAAAATCTAGTTTTAAATTATGATTTCATCATCTCCTGCCTGCCACGTGTCGCAGCTGCCAGATAATTTCCGTGTGAACCACCTGTTCCCAGGCACTCGTTCCAGAGCCAGTCACCCTTTGGGGCAGCATCTTCCAGCCTTGGATTGCTTCCAAATGCAAACATGGTGCCTGTGCATGTGTGTGTGTGTGTGTGTGTGTGTGTGCGTGGGTGCTGGAGCAAAATCCCTCCAGGCATTGCAATGGAATGAGAGGATTCATATGAAAGAGTTTGGCTGTGCCTCTGCAGGAAATTGGGAGCGTGTTTGCCCCGGGGGGTGCGTGCATCCTTCCCAAAGGCTCACACGAAGCAGGGAGATGGTGATCCATCTCCTCACCTTTCCTTTCACCTTCCCAATGCTGACAGGGAAGTTTCTGTATCCCCCTTATTTTAATTTTGGTTCTGAGCCGTGCTGCGCTGCCAAGTCACCGTCAGCAGCTGATTGCTCACACATTCCATGTGTCCAAGCATGTTGGTTTCCCTGGCTCCCCAGGACAGGCTGATTCATGAACACACAGGGGAGAGGGGTGAGCTGTGCAGCAGGAGCTGGTGCCTTGGGACAGATGGCACAGGCTTGGTGCCCCAGGAGCAGCACACAGCTCTGGGGACACGCGTGGCACAGAGCCAGTGCTGCTGCTGAGGTGCCTGGAGGGGCTGTCACTTCCAGGGACAGGTTTGAGGCAGTGTTCCTGCCACACATGTCTTGGCCTCAGCAGTTCACGTGCCCTGTCCTGGCCTGAATGGATGGCTGGGCTGAGTCTCGAGGATCTGGGTCCTCTCCACGTGGGTCCTGTGCGTGACCCCTTCAGCAGGATGGAGGCTGTGAGAGTAAAAGCCCTCCCTGCCTCCTCTCCCTGCAGCGTCAGCTCAGCAGGTCCTTCTCCAGGGAAACCAGTCTCCTCTGGGTGCCCTGGGGATTGGAGATGAGCTGTGTGGAGCAGGTGGCCCCTAATGACCCACCCACAGCAGCGGGAGCAGCCCTGGGACTGGCGCAGGTGCTGGGTTGCCAGGCTGTGTGGTGGGTGCTGAGCTGGCACCCGCACAGGGTGGGTACTGGAGGGGTGAACGTGCTGCTCTGATCTTTGCCCACGGCCTGAAAGGTTCCCTTGGCAGGGAGGTGGAGCTGGGGCATTCAGGACACGCCAGCCCCTGTCAGGGAGCTGCAGCCGGTGCTGCCGCGATTAACACAAGCGCATTAACCTCCTTCCTCTCCCTCTGACTCCACAGATTAAGGGCCAAAGCCCTGGTGCTGCTGCCCAGGGTGGTGCTGTGAAGCAGCTCCTGGGTCTGAGGCCAGGGCTCACCCTGAGCTCTGCTGCCCAGCAAAGCCAGGAGGCTCGGACAGCCCCGCTCCCACCCGGGCAATCCTACCCCGGGCAATCCCACCCCGGCCATCCCACCCAGACATCCCACCCGGGCAATCCTGCCCTGCTCCCCACCAGGGCTGCAGGCAGGGGTCAGCTGAGGGCAGGATGTGGCTGGCCCCCTCCTGGCCCTGCCGGTGGGATGTTTGCCAATCCTGGTAATCCTGCCCAGGCAGGAATGAATTGGGAGCAGGGCTCGGCATATGGGTGGCGATTAGCGGGCACAAGGATCCGTGGGGGCTGCCCACCAGCGATCCTTCCCACCGCCTGTGCCAGCAAATCTGCTTTCCTGGCAAGGAGAACCTGTGCACCCTGTGTTGCTGCTGCTGCTCTCCGGCCCCATGACACCTGCCAAGTGCTTCCCAAGTGCTGCCTGTGGATTTGGGGGCTGAGGCCAGGCCGTGCTGAGCGAGGAGCTCGTGCTCTGTTTGCACAGTGCTGGATGGTGTTTGCTTTTTGTGCAACTCCCTGATGTCGCTGCCTCCTGCTCCACCGTCTCCCTCTCTCCTCTCTGGGCACAACAAAACAGGGTCCCACTGCACTCATGAGCTTTCCTGTCTCTCCTCCTTCCCCAGCTGAATATCCTGGTGGACACAGGGAGCAGTAACTTTGCTGTGGGAGCTGCACCACACCCCTTCCTCCGGAGATACTACCAGCGGCAGCTGTGAGTATTCTGGGGGGACACAGAGCAAAGCCACTCAGGCACACTGCTTCTCCTTGCTGGAGGTCTGGCCACACCCTGCCAGGTACAACCTGACCTCTGGAATGGCTGAATCCGCAGAAACCCTGCTGCTCTGACTCATCCCTTTGCTGCCATTGCAGGTCCAGCACCTACCGTGACCTGCGGAAGGGGGTGTACGTGCCCTACACCCAGGGCAAGTGGGAAGGGGAACTGGGCACGGACCTTGTCACCATCCCCCACGGCCCCAACGTCACTGTCAGAGCCAACATCGCTGCCATCACGGAATCAGACAAATTCTTCATCAACGGCTCCAACTGGGAAGGGATCCTGGGGCTGGCGTATGCCGAGATTGCCCGGGTGAGTCCTGGCTGGCAGTCCTGGATGTGCACACCGAAACGCTTCCGTTGCCTTTTTCCTTGTCCCTGTTTGTCCCCTGGGGCCTGGAGAGCTCCTGGAGAAGGAACAGCATTGATTCATCCCTGTCCTGCCTCTGCTTTCTCCTCCCACCAGCCTGACGACAGCCTGGAGCCCTTCTTTGACTCTCTGGTGAAGCAGACACGGGTGCCCAACATCTTCTCCCTGCAGCTGTGCGGGACAGGCTTCTCTCCCAACGAGACAGAGGCCGTGGCCTCGGTGGGAGGCAGCATGGTGAGCACTGCACAGGTGGCTGGGGGGCTCCCTCGTGGCACTGCCAGCGCGTGGTGGCAGCGCCGTTCTGCCTCCTCTGCAGATCATCGGGGGCATCGACCGCTCGCTGTACGTGGGTGACATCTGGTACACCCCCATCCGCAAGGAGTGGTACTACGAGGTCATCATCGTCAAGCTGGAGGTCAATGGGCAGGACCTCAACATGGACTGCAAAGAGGTGAGCGGGCAGTGGTGGACCTGCCCCACGGGCACTGGAGGCACCCACCGCTGGTCAGAGGGGGCTGGGAGAGGAGTGGGACTGGGGTCCTGCACCTGGGTCACTCCTCCTCTTCTGCCCTCCAGTACAACTACGACAAGAGCATCGTGGACAGTGGGACCACCAACCTCAGGCTGCCGAAGAAGGTGTTTGAGGCTGCGGTGAAATCCATCAAAACAGCATCTTCGGTCAGTGGAACCCATCCCTTCCCCATGGGCACAGGCCAGGGCAGGGCTGTGGGCAGTGTGGCTGCCCCTCCCCAGCCTGGCATCTCTACTTGGCCCGGCTCACTCTCCCTTTCCCTCTGGTAGACAGAGAAGTTCCCAGACGGCTTCTGGCTGGGGGAGCAGCTGGTTTGCTGGCAGGTCGGCACCACCCCCTGGCACATCTTCCCCGTCCTGTCCCTCTACCTGATGGGGGAGGCCACCAACCAGTCCTTCCGGATCACCATCCTGCCCCAGGTGAGCGTTGGAGCGTGGGCTGGAGAGGGCAGCGCAGGCAGGACCACACCAGGTGGACACAGCTGCCTCCCCTGCCCCCTTCCCTGATGGCTCCTCTGTCCCTGCAGCAATACCTGCGCCCAGTGGAGGACGTGGCCACCTCTCAGGATGACTGCTACAAGTTTGCCATCTCCCAGTCCTCCACCGGCACTGTCATGGGTGCTGTGATCATGGAGGGTTTCTATGTGGTGTTCGACCGCGCCCGCAAGCGCATCGGCTTCGCAGTCAGCGCCTGCCACGGTGAGCTGGGCCCACAGGGACAGGGGGACAGAGGGGACGTGGGTGTGCAGTGACCAGAGCCTGTGTGCAGTGATCAGAGCCTGTGTGCAGTGACCAGAGCCTGTGTGCAGTGACCAGAGCCTGCCTCCCCCACCCCGCAGTGCACGACGAGTTCCGGACGGCCGCGGTGGACGGGCCCCACCCGCACTCCAACATGGAGGACTGCGGCTACAACATCCCACAGACAGACGAGTCCACCCTGATGACCATCGCCTACGTCATGGCGGCCATCTGCGCCCTCTTCATGCTGCCCCTCTGCCTCATGGTGTTCCAGTGGCGCTGCTTCCGCTGCCTGCGCCGCGACCACGACGACTTCGCCGACGACATCTCCTTGCTGAAGTGACGGCGGAGCGCGGGCGCAGCCCCGGGGCCGCAGGTGAGGCAGCAGGGCAGGGGCCTTGCCCCGGGGGCTGGAGAGTGGTGGCAGCGTGGGGAGCTCAGAGCCTGTGCCCAGGGCCTGGGGACTCGGTGTCCATCAGGGCCAGCAGCCAGGGGAGCCCCAGGGCTCCGTTCATCTGGGACCTGCAGCGAGAGCGTGGCAGCTGGGCAGGGGCAGAGTGCAGCAGCCTGGTGCCAGGAGCTGGGGGCAGCTTCTCTGCTCCATCACCAGGACAGGACAGGCTGTCCCAGGCTCTCCCACCCAGCCTCGCCTGGCTTGATGGAGTGATGCTGATGAGCCATCCCCTGCCTGTCCCCTTCCATCCCTGTCCATCCCTTTCCAGCTCGCCCCACCGGGAAGCTGCCAGCCCAGGCTCTCTTGTAGGTGCAGCTGTGCCTCCCTCGTGACTCCCTGCACTGAGCCAGACTCCAGGAATCATCCTGGAGCCCTCCAGCCTCGGGCTTTTCAGAGACAGCCCTGCAGAGCCAGCCTGGGCTGCCCACACAGGGCTTTCCCTCCTACCCTGCTGCCCATACACTGCTCACTCTGACATTTCCCCTGCATTTTCCTGCCTTCCCGAGTTCTGTTCCCGCTGCTGCCAGCCCCAGGAACTCCCTGCATCCTCCTGGGACAGGCAGGAGCAGGCACCCATCCTGTCCCCACATCACATGAGATGGGAAACTCCCTGCCCTCGTTTCCAGCATCAGCAGCATGCAGAAGCCAATGCCAGGAGTGAAGTTCCCAGCCCTGGCACCGGCTGCTCCCCAGCCCACCCAGCCCTTCGAAAGCCATAGGGGAGCCTGGGCCCCCCCTGCAGCCCCCCCACCTCACCGCCAGCGCATCCCACGGCACAGCAGCTCCTCTCTGCTCACTCCACACGCCCAGGCCTGGCTGTGAGACACCCTGGCAACCCGGAGACAGGCGGCAGCTGTGGGAACTGCAGCATTTATTGTTTTTTAAACACATGGTTGTATTTATTTATTTTTTTTTTTTTTACAAAGCGTGTCACTGGTAGCGCAGCTGCGCGTTTGAGAGCGTGTACAGAGCCGGTCCCACGTGTACAGACCACGGCCGCCTCTCACCTGTACAATATATCCATATATCTCTATTTTTAATTCCAGCCCTGAAAACCACTGTTCCAACATTAGGAGTCAGTCCTGTTTTGTTTTGGGGTTTTTTTTAAATTGTTTTAGCCTTCTGCTCAGTCGTTGCCCACTGTGGCCACCGTGCAGGGCCAGGGCTCACGTCACAGCCGCGTGTTTGGTGGGAGCACGATGGTGAGGGGGTCCCCCTGGCTTGAGGAGGGGGTGCAGGGCTGGAGCACGCAGAGCAGTGGCTCACAAGCCCAGGGGACCCTGAGCACAGGAGGTACCTCTGTCCTCGTGGTGTCCCTGCAGCACGGGGAGGATTTTCCAGCGGGTGAGGACAGCCCCTCCTCCCCGTGCTGCGGGATCACGGTCCCTTCCCCAGAGCAGACACCCGTGACCTTGCAGGCAGTGGTAGTGCTGTATTCCCTTGCTTCTCTGCCTCCAGTCTGGATAGGAGAGAGCTCAAACACGGAGATTCCATAATTAAAAGGCATCACTCCTCCATGAGCAAAGAGGGGATACCTGCAGTGCCAGGGCTGAGCTGGCATCTGCCCCGCAGAGCCACCGGGTCAGGCAGGGACAAACGGAGGACTCACAGCAATCACCGAGCATAAAGCTTGTTAACTAAGCCCTGCAGCCAGACATTTCTTTGAGAAAGCAGCGAGGGAGCCAGGAAACGCAGGCAGCATAGGAGACCAGCCAGCCCTGGCATGGGGCACTGCCACAACAGCCCCCACACTGCCCCTGCTCACCCCCACCACGCTCACACGGAGCCCCCCGGCCCCAGCCTCGCCCCAAACCCGCATCCAGCCGCTCCCTGCGAGGGGGCAACGT
Source organism: Pycnonotus jocosus (assembly GCA_013400435.1). Classification (NCBI taxonomy): domain Eukaryota; kingdom Metazoa; phylum Chordata; class Aves; order Passeriformes; family Pycnonotidae; genus Pycnonotus; species Pycnonotus jocosus. The sequence goes on along the minus strand of VWYP01001553.1, from coordinate 40,244 downwards.
TCTCCCCGCACCCTCGTGCCTGCCCAGGACCCCAGAGACTCTGTTGTGGACCACTGCCTTAAAACGCGCCCCGAGCGTGTGCGTGCGCGCCCGAGGATCCGGCCCGCGGCGGGTTCAGCACCCAGGGGTGCCCCCCTGCCCTCCCCGGGGCACAGGGGCCGCCAGCCGGGCTGGATTCCGCCGCAGTCCGCCAGGAAGCTGTGGGGGGGGTGATTTTTAGAGAGTCATTGCAAGATTTTCAGCGGTGCTGAGCACCTCGCAATCCCACCGAAATCCATGGAGAAAGGGTTGGTGTGTCAGCCTGTGCTTTAGGAGGAAGTACAGGAGAGGGGGACGCAGGAATTGTGACAGGTTGGTTTATCCTGAGCTGCAGCGCAGCCACGTCCGTCTGCTCCCTCCCCAGGGCCCGGTGACAGCAGGGGGTGGGACAGGATGGGACCATGGGCTGTCGCTGGAGGCTCCAGTCCTCTGTAACCCAGTGTCTATGTAAGAACAATGAATGTTAACACGGTAAATTATTATGACATTAAAAGAAATGACCACAAAAAAAATTGGCTCTTTATCTGCACCTTGTTCACTGGCAAGAGGGGGGAAAAAAACAGGTGATGACTGGCAGGGATGTGGGGGTGGTGAGGTATTTGGGTATGAGGAATGGCCCTAGGAAAGGAGCTGATGGGATCCAAGTGGGAAGAGGTGGCTGTGTTCCCACTGACCCTCATTTGGAAGAAGCCAGCAAGGCTAAGAAATGAGGAGCTGCAGCAAAATCACTGCATAATATACACACTTTATTTATGAATTTGTATGTTTACAGACTTTCTATACACACATTACCTATATAATAAAAATGTACATGTGTATACATGATCGTATAAATATAGAACTGTAGAAATCTTAGAACTGATCCTGTCTATTCACAGCAACTCCTCCTGGGGGCCCACGATGTCCCAGCAGCCGTCATTTGAGGCTTGGGCAAAAGGGGCAAGTGTCATTCGTGTTGGTTTGTGCCCAGAATTTGATGCACTGGAAAGACAGAATTAGTTAAAAGCCACTGGCCCAACCCAAAGGTGCCATCATTGTGCACAGCACCTGCTTCAGGGATGGTTTCCTTTGCTCCTTGCAGCCTCCATCACAAGGTCACCATGAGGAAGGAGCTCTTGTCACCCTTGCAGGACCATCAGGCCCTCCTCAACATGAGTTTCCATTTCCTTGAGGGGCCACTGCAGGAGGCCCCAGAGTTGTTGGGATGGGGGATTGTCCACACTGCCAGACCCATGGGATAGGAAAGTCTCGAGCTCCTGTCTGCCATCCCCAGCCCAGACACTGAGCAGCAGTGGCAGCTCTTCCCTCACCCTGTGTTCCAGATCCTTCCAGACTGTTCTGCTCCAGCATCTAACCCTCACAGACACAGCACAAGGCTCAGGGACACAAGGACAGCCTGTTCCTAAAGCCACTGCTGTGCAGGGTGTCCCAGCCAAGAGCACAGAAAGGATGGGATGACAGGATGCAGGGAAGCTATTTATTGATCATAACCTTCTCCTGGCAAGGTGTCAGGACAACAGGACTCAGGAAGGGTCACTTGGAAGGATCAGGAGGAGGCCCCGAGCAGCAGAACACACTCACCTCCTTGTGCAGCACATGTGAGCAGGCCATGGGGTGAAGGTCACCAGGCTGCACGAGCTTCTGGCACATCAGACACAGCTTACAGGCAGCTGGGGTCTGGGATGGGCAGTGAGGGAAAGAAAGGAGCAGGCAGGGAAGTCAGACACACAGCTCTGATCACAGATTCAGCTGCAGCCCAAGGCCCCAGGCTGCCCAGTCCCCTCTCTGCCCACAGCCATCACACCCCCAGAGCCACCATCACAGCTCGTGTCTCTGTTCCAATGTGAAACACAAAGGATCTGTGCCCCCAGTCCTCCCCTTCACCTCAGCAGCCCAGTCAGCTGTGTGAGGAGAGAGCTCCCAGCTCCACAGGCTCATCCCAGGCAGGCTCCCCTGTCCCCATTCCCCAGGGAAGCCAAGCCTTACGTGTGACGCTGTTCCTGGGAAAGCGACCTGGGCCGGGGGCAGGAACATGGGTGTGCTGATCTGAGGCAGTGGAGCAGAGAACATGGGGGCCCTGATCCGGCCCAGAGGCTGCAGCAAGGCAGAGGAGGCACATCAGAACAGCCCCGGAGGAAAGGACAGAGGAGTCACCCCGGGGAAAACCATTCCCTGGTTCCACTGCAGTCAGCAGGACAGGGAACCCAGGGGACAGCCCTGACGCACAGCCCAAGCTCTGTGGGGAAGCAGGGAGGAGGGGCAGCTCTCTCTGCTCCCCAGGCTCCCCTTCCAGCAGCCCCCAGGCTGTCCCACCTGAGCACCGGCCGCTGCCCGCTCCTGCTGCTCCGCCAGCTTGGCCGCCACCAGCTGGGTCAGCTCCTCAAAGGTCAGCCCGGCCATGGTCCTGCGGGCAGTCTTGATCTGCTGCAGGATGTTGGTCAGCTGGGCCCTGCGTGGACAGCAGCCTGCTGAGAGCTCTCAGTCCTCACAGATTGGGATCCCTCAGCCATCACTGCCTGGGGGAAGCTGTGTGCTTCCTCCCCACCCTCCAAGTGAGGTGAGTCAGTGGCTGAGGAGCTTCTCCCCCCAGAACACTGGGGAAAGAGCAGGGAACCCCCAGAGACAGGCTGGGGGCGTTCCAGATATCCCTGCTGTCCTTCAAAGCTCCCCAGCACTACAGCAAACCTGATGGATTCCACCACCTCTGCCTGCCTCACCTCCTGCTCACACAGCAGCCCCCCTTCCCCTGATCCCACCTCCCATTCCACACACAAGCTCTTGCCCCCCAAAAAACACCACCAGGCCCTTACTTGTTGCACTGTGGAAACCGAGTCAGCAGCTTCTCCAGCAGCTTCTCCAGCTTGTCAGCTGGCTGGGGCCTGTGGAACTCGGGAGCCACGTTCACAGCCCCCAGCCCGGGCGGAGGAGGGATGGAGGCAGCAGGGGCCATGTGGGGGCTGTGAGTGCCAATGAGCGAGGCCACCACGGGGCTGTTCCTCCCTTGGGAAGCTGGCAGGGGCGGGGAGGGCTGGTTGGGCCTGGACATGGCGGGGTTGAGCAGAGGGAAGGAGAGCGCCCGAGGATCGGCACTCGGCATGACCATGGGGACAGGGACGGGCCCGATGGGGAAGGGGAGCCGGGGAGTCAGGGATGGGTTGGGCTGGAATGCCGTCAGCATGAAATCTGTCTGAGAAAGAAAAACAGGGGAAGAGGGAAAGGCTGGTTAGAGTAAGACCACCTGGGAGCAGAGCAGAGTGCCCTCTCCTCCAGCCAGTGAGGTGGGAGCTGCAGGCACTGGCAGCTGGAAAGGAAAGGAGACCCTTCCCCTCTTCTCTAGTCAGGCCAGACAGGGAATGGGCCATCCCACACATGCACAGCACCAGGCAGGCTGTGCCAGGGCCTGGCAGCACAGAATGCCCGTGCTGTGGGGCTGGAGAGGCACTCACTTCTGAAGGTGGAGGAGGCAGCGTTGGCGTCGGGATCTGGGGGAGGCTGCTCAGCTTTGTGCCGTTCCTCACCATCTGGATGTGGTCGTTGAACTGATCCTAGCAGAGAGGGAAGAAAACAGGCACATTTATCAGACCTGAGCAAGTTTGGGGCATTCTAAGCCAGGGGGTGGCAGGCCTTAAAGTGGCAGTGTTTGACTCCACAGAACAACAGAAGCTCAGCTGAAGGCAGAAACACAGGGTATGTGAAGAACTGCTCACTGTGTGTGTGAAGAACTGCTCACTGCCAGGCTGGGAGAGGTCAGCAGGAACTTACTCGGACACTTTGCTTGGTCATTCGTATCCTGTTCAGCCTCATCTCCCACTCCTGCTTTGGCCTCATGGTCTCCAGTGTGGGCGGTGCAGACCTGCAAGCACAGCTGAACTTTCCCACTTGCAACTGTGCTTTCACTGGCAGCAAAGTGGGAGCAAGCAACCCCCCACACCCTCCTGATTTCCCCTCCTCCAGTGGGGTGAGAAGGGCTCACCCCCAGGTAAGGCACCCCACAAAGGAGAGGGACTGATGTGGGGACACACAGGGACACCACAGTCAAGAGCACTGGCTGAGCCTGGCAGATGAACAGTGACAGGGGACAAGCACAGCCCATGTACCCTTGCTGTGTGACATTATTGAATCACATTGATCCAGTAAGAAAACCCACAGGAAATCCTGAACTATTCCAGTCCAACCTCCAACGTAAGCAGAGGAAGAGGAGATGGGACACGGGGACACCTGAGTGACCCTCCCTGCCACTTCTGACACGACACAGACTTACTTGAGGTAGGTGAGGTGTAGCTCTGCTTCTTTTTCTGCTTCTTCTAGTTTCAACACCAGCAGCTCCTTCCGGCTTTCCAGGGACAGGATCTATGGAGAGAGGCTCAGGTTTTTATTCCCATTTCTTGCTGCCAGTCCAGGCACTGGGCACTGCTCCCTGCTAATGCTCACTGCTCTGATACTTGTTCATCTTTCCTCTTATCCCACAAAGTGGGACTTGGCCTTGTCCTCAACTGCTCCTAATTTCACAGGTCCATTAACCATCTGCCATCTCAAACCAACCACTTTGCAGGGAAGAAGTCAGCTGCTCACCTCTGCTTTCCAGGCCCGTTCTGTCTCCTCAAGAATGTTCCTGTTGATTTCATTGTGCTGGTTCTTCAGCTTGTCCAGCTCCATCTCCCACAGCTGCCTGCACACAGAACAGAACAAGTCCCCTTAGGCTCAGGCACTGGAATGGCCACAAAGGGATGGATCTCAGGAGCTCTGGATGGGGTGGAACCACGGAAGATCAGCAGGCTCCAGACTGTGACACCAGCCCCAGCTCCCTGGGCTGTGTGAGTCACTGTCCCAGCAGTGAGCTGTTCCAAAGCACACAAACAAGCAGTGTGCAAACATGCTGGGCAAAATGAGGGGAATTCCCCTTGGCAAAATTCAGTCCAACCCCAGGGAAGATGTGAACCAGGAATCAACTCGAGCAGCAGGCAGAGCTGCACTGTTCTGATCCTGGAGAAGTTCAAAGCTGGGCATTTCCACCTGTGCTTTGGGAACATCTGGATCTGGAGCATCCCTGCCCAGCTTTAAATACCCGAGCATTCCAGAGTTCAGTGTAGCTGGACAGCTGTGGGGAACAGACAGGGAAATCAGTCTGCCCTAATTCTGGGGAGTTGAAACCCAATCACAAGTAGCAGTTACAAGCTGAGTCAATCCTCCAAGCACAAACTCTAATCTTAGGAGATCTTTATGTCACAAGTATCCAGGAGTCTGCTTGTGACTGGGATCAAAGAAGGTTTAATCCAGAGCCCTGATGCTGAAAGAGGAGATAAAACCTCTAGAGCACGTAACTGGCCAGCACTGCTGGATCACTGTCTCTACTGTGTCCCAACCAAGAGCATCACATTCACTCTGAGGCAGAATGACAGGAAGGAACAGTGCACTGGGCAGCATTAATCAGGTGAAGGATAGGAGCCTTACTTCTCATCAGACTGCTCTGCAATCAGAGAGGCAATCTTGTTTTCCTTCTCCTCCTGCTCCTTCAGCAACCTGCACAGGAGAAAAGGAACAGCAGAGCTGGAATCTCAAAGGGGCAGGCCCCACACTGAAACACCCCTGGGTCCAACCCCACACCACAGGCTGGGGATGGCTCCCTGCAATGTGTGTAGGAAAACTGCTGCCAACAGCCTCTGGGGCACAGATCCTGCTGTCTCATGGCACTGCACAAAGGCTGTGGCACAGAACCAGGCTCGCTGCAGGCAGCTGTGCTGCTCCCCCAGCACGTGCTCTGCCATGGTCACTTGGGGGAAAAGGGCTGAGCACTTGCAGCCATCACTGGAGGAGTTTTATCCAAAACATCACTGAGTCCTCAGGAAAAAACCCAGATCTCTATGACATGACAGAATGGCTCCATAAAAGTGCCAAGTCAAACACAGGGCCTATCCTAAATTCTTCCATATACAGGTCTGACCTAAATACTCAGTGCTTCCTAAAAGTTTAAAGGTCTTTGCTCCAGCAGGTTTGTATCGTGGTTAAGCAAGGCCTCCTTCCCCAAAAATAAACACTTTCTTTTCCATACAAATACCTTCTGCCTTTCTCACAGAGTTTCTCAATTTCAGCTTTGAGATCCTGCTCTTTCTGCAGGAATTCTTTCTTTTCTTTCTCCATCTTTTTCTTAGTCTCTTCTCGCTTGATCGTAACATCCTGAATCGCTTTCAGGATCTCCTGGAGTAAAAGAAGCATCACACAGATACAGAGCAAAATTATCAAGTCATGGTTTTGATTTAAAATCCATGAGGGTTTTTTTTTTTGATTAATTGATTAATGAGATTACACAGCAAACTCTTTCTTTTTAGCAGATCCAGTCAAGATACAAATTGGTTATTATGAGGAAACTTAGGAGACTGATGCTCTGGACAGCAGGTTCTTGTGACTCTTCACAATTAAAATTAATTACAATGCAGGTTAAACAAAAACAGTTCTTCACCAAATACCTGGTGGTTTTTCATCTCCTCTTCCCTCCGCTGCTGGAGCTGCTTAAGCTGGACCTGCAGCTGATTCTCCACCTGCCTCTGTTTGTCCAACACCTCCTGGTAGCGCTCCTTCAGCAAGGCCCGCTCCGACATCATCTTGTCCTGCAGTGGAGAGCAGAATTCCCCTGTAACAAGGACAGCTTAAGGACTTCAAGGCTGAGATTTGACAGTCTCGGAGGACTTTCCCAACCATAATGACTCTGTGATTCTATTCTGACAGGAAAAAGGTGGGAAGAAGAGCTGCAGCTCCTTTGTGTGGCAGTGTGAGTGGCAGAGCCCAGGGCTTCGATACCCACCAAGTTCTTCTCGATGTCCTGGTCCGTGCTCACATCGGCATCGGCCGCCTTGAAGTCGGTCTGTAAAGGGAGATGATTGAGATCAGCCCCTGCAGTGACCAGAGAGGGACTCCAGGTCCTCCCTGGACACCCATTCCAGTGCTCTGCCTCCCTCCATGGAAAGGAGTTCTCTGTCATATTGAGATGAAACTTATCGTTTCAGTTTCTGGCCATTGTTCCTCATCCTATAGCTGGGCACCAACAAATGGAATCTGGCACCATCCTCTGCCACCCCCTGGAGATATTTACATGCATTAATGGGATTCCTTCTCAGTCTTGTCTAGACCAACCAGGCCCAGTTCTTATAGTCTCTCCTCATAAGAGAGATGCTCCAAGCCCCTCATCATCTTCTCAGCCTTTGCTGGACCCTTCTTCAGTAGTTCCTTGTCTTTCTCATACTGAGGAGCCCAGACATGAACACAGCACTCCAGGTGTGCTTTCACTAGGGTCGAATTTTAATTAAAGATTAATTGAAGACTGTTCAAAGCAGAAGATTGGGCACACAACAGCGGCTGTAAAGCTGCAAGTACGGATGTGTTTTACCCCCAGTCTCGACTTATTCGGTTCTCTTTGTCCTCCAGGCTCTTTCAGGGCTCTCGGCCCGCACACCACAAACACCCCGAGCCCCGGGGGAGCTGCACCCACCTGCACCGCGATGTTCTGCGACGGCCTGGCCGGGGCTGCCTCCTCGTCGGGTTCCTCGGCCGCCGCTCCGCTCTGCCCCGCGGCCTCCGCTCCGCCAGCCCCGGGCTCCGCATCGCCGCCAGGGGAGGGGGCGGCCGCGGG
>VWYP01001553.1:0-32196 GCA_013400435.1 Pycnonotus jocosus | reverse complement strand
GATGCGCACCGGGCCGGGGAGCACCGGCATCGCTGCCGCTCCCCGCGGGGGTGGCGGAGGGGAGCCAGGGTGCTGTGCCCCCGGGGGTGACCTCCGCGGTGTCCCCGGTGCCCGGAGGAGCGGGGAGAGCCGGGGCTGCCTCGGGGCGCTGCGCGGTGCCGCTCTCGGGGTGCATCGAGGGGCGCTCGAAAGCTTGAGTTTTAGGGGGAGAAACCTGGAGTTCGGTGTCCGGCAGCAGCCGCAGCTGATGAGTTGTGTCAGAGGGGAATGGACCGGATCGAGGCAGGAAAAGGGCCGGGGGTGCCGAGCTCCGGGCACGTCGGGAGGTGTTTTCCCCGCTCTGCGCTGCCGTGGCTTGCAGAATGCGGGTTGAGTCGGGGCTCGGTGGTGATTTCCGCTTGTGCCAGGGAAAAACAGGTTCCTCTCGCCGTGGGGCAGGTGAGGAACGAGTTCAGTGGGGCTCCTGCAGAAGAAGAACCGGCTCTCGGCTGCCCACGGAGCCTGGCGTTGCCCGTGGTGTATGTTCTGGGGAGCAGCGCATCAAGAGTTTCTTATCAGTTCCTTATCAGAGGCGAGAGGGGGGGAAGTGGTTCCTCCTGCCAGCCCAGCGCTGTGTTTCCTGGCCCGGGGCTGCCACCCAGCAGGCAGGGCAGGGTTGGGATCGATCCCTGCCCGGCTGGGGTGTGCCTCCAGCTCTGAAGCGCTGGGAAGGAGCCGCCTCGGCTGAGGTTTCCCGGGAAGGGGATCTGCTGTGCAGCGGGTTGGTTGCAAGCCCCGTGGGGCTCTGCGGGACCTTTCAGGTGAGATCCCGGCCATCAGCAGGAGTTCTCACCAGTTCCACTTGCGCTGTTGCAGCCCGCCTGTCTGATGCCGCATTGGAGGCGGGGAGCGCCGCTATGGAGTGCAGGGATGGAGGCCACGCTCTGCATCCACACGTGCCTTTGGCTGAGCGCTGCCTGGATCCCGCTGGGCTCACCGGCAGGGCCGGCCTGCGGCGGGCAGCACGCTCCGGACACTGAGGGCTGCCACGGGAAGCTGACGTGGGCGGTCAGCCTGGATGCACCCGAGGAGGAGCTGGAGCAGCGGGCAGAGGAGCTGGCCCGGACTGCGGGGCTGGTGAACATGGGCCGTGTCGGGGAGCTCAAGGGCCATTACCTCTTTGCCTACCAGCCCGATGGCCACGCGGTGGCTGAACATGAAGCAATAAGGAGGTCGGTGGACACTTTGTTTGCACAGCACGACAGCGTGCGGTGGCACTCGGAACAGAAGCTTCTGAAGCGCTCCAAGCGCAGCCTGCACTTTAACGATCCCAAATACCCCCAGCAGTGGCACCTGGTGAGTGGTTCTCCGGCTCCTGCTGTGCTCCCAGGCTCGTGCTGTTTGTGTGGCCACGGGCGAGCTGTCATGAGGGCGGCAGAACAGCCTCTTTCTGTTCTTTGGTGAGAAGAGAGCTCACTGAGAGCACGTGCTGGCTGTGATAACGGGAGGAAGCAGCTCCTGCAGCTGGTTGTGCACTGGTGGCACTGAGGTGGGCAGAGGGGTTTGGTTGGAGCACGCTGTGCCCTCCACATCATGGCTCGAGCAACTGCTGCTCGCTGTCTGCCTCAAACCATCTCCCCTGACTGTCTTTGGCTCCTTCCCATGCTGGCCCCAGCCCCACACATCATACCCAGTGCAGCCAGGAGGTCCCCTCAGCACTGACCCTGTCCCCTCCTGTCCTTTCTGGTGCTTAGAACAACCGCAAGAGCCCCGGGAAGGACATCAACGTCACGGGCGTGTGGGAGCGGAACGTGACGGGGCGTGGGGTGACGGTGGTGGTGGTGGATGACGGCGTGGAGCACACCATCAAGGACATCCAGCCAAACTACGTGAGTGCCTGCACGGGCTGGAGGCTGGGCAGTGTGACAGGAGTGTGTGAGAGCTCAGAGTCCAACCTGCGCCATCACCTTGGGCTCAGCCAGAATGGAAAGTGCCAGCAGAAAGCGTTTCCTGGGAGATTTAGCACCCGGGTTTCGGGGTTACCTGCCTTTGTGCAGCCCGTGGGAGGCAGCTGCCATCCCTCTGACCCACAGCAGTGCCTGGAGCTGCCTTGGTTGGTCCCTTCCTCACAGCAGCAGATAGCAGTGTTGAGCTGCAGCCCCGTGAGGAAGCAGCCTCCGAGTTCCCGTGGCTTCCAGCCTGTGCTTCAGCCCATGTTGCATTCTCTGAACTCCTGCTTTTCCCAAAGCGAGGAGAGCAGAGCCCCAGCCCTGACTGTGGGTCTGTTCCCAGAGCCCAGAAGGCAGCTATGACTTGAACTCCAACGACCCTGACCCTATGCCTCACCCTGACGAGGAGAACGGGAACCACCACGGGACCCGCTGCGCCGGGGAGATCGCGGCCGTGCCAAACAACAGCTTCTGCACGGTGGGAGTCGCCTACGGGAGCCGCATCGCGGGTACGTGCGGGCTGCCAGCGCGCCAGCCTGTGCCAGCCTGTGCCAACCTGTGCCAGCCAGTGCCAGCCAGTGCCAGGCAGTGCCAGGCAGCCCCAACCTGCCTCACCTCAGGATCCCTGGGGTGGGACAGGGCTCCACGGCCTCTGAGTCAGCGCTGCCGTGCTCGGGCTGGTTGGGTTGCTGCAGGAGGAGCCTGGTGCCTGCCTGAGCTCCTCTCCAGAGGAGCTGGCTCCTGGCAGCTTTTCCAGAGTGTTCCTGGCCTCCCTGGCTGCCAAAGTTTTGGCAGAGCAGCTGTGCCATGCTGGCTGAGCCAGGCAGTTGTGCCACGACGTGCCCAGGCTGTGTCTGGAGGCCACTGGGACAGCAAATCTTGGCCAGTCCATCTCACTGCCCTGACCACTGGTCTCAGCTGTGCCTTGTGGGATGGACAGGGGTGAAGGGCCAGTGCTGCATCTCCCCTGCAAGGCCAGGGAATTTGTCCTGTGTCCCAGCTGTCTCCAGAATTCCTGAGCTGCTCTGCAGAGGGAGGTGAGGGCTCTGTGCCCTGCAGGATGTGTCCCTGGCAGGGCAAGGGACAGCAATGCTGGGACAGGGTTCTGTCCATACCTGGTCACACCACAGTCCCTGGGGTGCCAGGGGCAGTCAGGGCTTGCCCAGGGCACAGCAGGCAGAGGCTCCCAGCTGGCAGAAGCAGAGATGTGCTCATGCTGTACCCACAGCACAGGGAACAGGAGGGTTTGCCCCAGATCCAGGCAGGATCTGGCATTGCCTCAGCCCTCCAAAGCTGGGCTGGCCTTGCAGGGTGAGCACAGCGGGGCAGCCTCGAGCCAGGAGTTTGTTTGCAGCTTCTGCAGCTCATGTGACCCATGTTAGCCACGTTCCTTGTCCTCTGTCCTGCAGGCATTCGAGTGCTGGATGGGCCCCTCACGGACAGCATGGAGGCCATTGCCTTCAACAAGCACTATCAGATCAATGACATCTACAGCTGCAGGTGAGCCCCCAGGGGACCCTGCTCTGCCTGGGGACACAGTTACAGCTCATGGCTGAGTGCTCACACCAGCCCCCATCTTCCTGTGGCTGCAGCTAGCCTTGAGGCACCAAAATCCTGTTCCTGGAGACCTGTCCCAGGCTCTGCACAGCACCCACAGTTGTGAGATCTCCCTCTGCTGCTGCTGCAGCCTGTCCCCTGGGCTGGCTGTGCTGGAGGGGACCCTCTGCTCCCCCCAGTGGTCAGGCAGCCCCAGCTGAGCCGTGTGACGGGGACTGGAATGTGCGAGAAGCCGCTTGTTAAATAAAAATCAAACATTTTGTCCACTGGAATCTGACCCAGGGGCACTGTGCAAACACGACAGCCGTGTCCCAGCGGCGAGGGGCCATCCTGATGGCTGGGAAAGTGCAGCGCTCTGCAGTCCCAGTGGTGGTGCTGGGAGCTCGCTGTGATGGCAGGAAGAGCCGCCTGTGGCTCCTGGGGCTGTCACCTCACCGTGTCTCTCTCTGCAGCTGGGGTCCCGATGACGATGGGAAGACTGTGGATGGCCCCCATCAACTGGGAAAGGTAAAACCCAGCCCCAGCAGCCCCGGGGCAGCCTCCAGGGCTTGTGGCTTCTTGCCTGCCTGTTGAGGCAGGGAGGGACATTGCTGTGACACCAGTGCACGTCTGTTTGTGTCCCTGGGTGCCAGCGGAGCTTTCCCTGTCACTGTGTGGTTGGCAGAGGCGATGCTGCGGCAGGAGGGCAGAGCTCAGGCAGGGCAGGATGAGCTTCCCAAGGAGAGGCTGCTTCCAGCAGGAAAAGGCTCTTTCACAACCTGTGGTATTGCACTGACAACTTTTGCAGCCCACAGGGTGCTCTCTGCTCAGGGGGCCGAGCTTTCCCTGTGCTCAGGGTGGTTCCCAAGGCAGGGATGGTGCCTTTGGATACTGGGAGTAAAAAAGGGGAGTGGGATTGCAGTGGGAGGAAGAGGCAGAGTTGAGGCTGCTCCTTCCCAGGCCACTAAGGTTTTCTCAGAGCTCCTGTGCTGCAGAACTGCTGCAAAACACACCCACCCTGCCTGTGCTGCAGCAAGGGGTCACGGAGGGGCCCCCAAACCAGCAGAGGGGTGTGGTTCTGCTCCAGTGCTCTTCTGCTGTGCTTTTCCAACCACAACTCAGCAGTTCCTGCGCTCCTCGGAGCAGCGCTGACAGCCGAGCTGTTGGTTCACCATAACAAATGGTTTCCAGTTCTGCAAGTTAATTTATTCCCTGCCTGCCTGTAGAGACAGCTGGAACAAGCTCTGGGACACAGAGCACGGGCAGAGCTCGCTGTGCCACGGCACAGTCAGGAGGGCACAGTGTACCTTCCTCTGCCAGGGGGAGGGAGAGCAGGGCAGTCACTTCCACTGGGGTTGTGTTCTTGCTCATCCATCAGACGTGTCCTTTCCCGAGGTGGGGATGGTGTCTGGGCTGAAATGTTCTTCCAGCTGGGGCCCATGGTGTGGAGTGCCTCAGCAAAGGCAAAGCCCCATTGTCTGTGGGGCTGGGCACGCATAGGGGCAGTGTGGGCAGCCCTGGTCACACGTGCTGGGCTGGCCGCTGTCAGAAACCACTGGGGTCAGCCTGGAAGGACCCAGGAAAAGCCCCCCTGGCCTGTCCTTCTCCACAGGCTGCCCTGCAGCACGGGGTGATCGCAGGTCGCCGGGGCTTCGGGAGCATCTTCGTGGTGGCCAGTGGCAATGGGGGCCAGCACAGCGACAACTGCAACTACGATGGATACGCCAACTCCATCTACACTGTCACCATAGGTGAGCCTGCCTCTTCTGCCTCCTCCCTCCCCAGCCTGGAGCAGCCAGGTCATCCCAAAAGCACAGAACCTGCCCAGCTGGGAGCTGGTTGGATGGTGGGAATCTGTGGAAAAGCGTCTGGGAACAAGCCTGGCAGTGTCTGGGGTTTGCTGGGCTTCAGCCCCCAAGCTGCAGTTTGCTCCTGACCTACAGAGGAAGAGGAGGCCAGAGAAATTCCTGCCCGTGTCCAGGCCTCCCTAGGGGCTGTGGCAGACACTGCCCTGCTCAGGGAATGACCTGGAATGCAGCATTCCCATCATTTGTGTGAGAGGAGAAATGTGTAATCCACATTCCCCAGACCAGAAGCTGCATGAGGGGCAGAAGATCTGTGTGATCCTCAGCACAGTGAGGGATTATTTATTGTAATCTTCCAGATGGGGAAAATACAGGCTTGGTTCTGATTTCCCAGGGCCTGGAAGAGCACATCTGGCAGGGGAGGCTCTTGGGGGATCAACACCTTGAAATGGCAGCAGTTGAAGCAGAACAGGTTTCACACAGCCAGTGCCTCTCCCATTTTCCCAGGAGCTGTGGATGAGACGGGTTCCATGCCCTTCTATGCTGAGGAATGTGCCTCCATGCTGGCTGTGACCTTCAGCGGCGGGGACAAGATGATGAGGAGCATTGTGAGTACCTGTTTGTCCCCTGTGTGTCCCCTGTGTGTCCCCTGTGTGTCCCCCGTGCCCTCCTGGCCACCCCAAGGGCAGCCAGGACATTGCTGCATCCTCTCCCATTCCCAGGCAGTTCCTCTGTGAGCCAGGACATGGATGTGCCTTTTATCTCTGCACAAACAGAGCGAGGGTCCTGTTTTTCAGCCCTGTGGGAGCTGCCACAGCCAGCCCCCCTCACTGCCTGCCCCCCTCACTGTCTGCCTCCCTCACTGCCTGCCCCTGCAAGAACAGCATTGGGCTCTTTAAACCCCTTGGCCCCAGCTTCTCCTCTGTTCTGGCACATGGGCCTTTCCCAGTCGAATTTTTAAGAATATTTTTATCAGCTTTCCCCTTCTTTTTGCCAAAAAACGACTTCTTGTCAACAACGTGTCCTTTCTGCCCGAGCCAAGCAGCCAGGGCTGTTTTCCCCCCTGCAGGCCTGGCCCAGCCTGTCCCTGCCTTGGTGCCAGGCTGCCCCCACCCCAGTGTTGTCACCCCTTCCTGTCCTGTGGGGCCAGCAGGGATTGTAGAGCCCACCCAAGCCAGGGCAGCCTGGGGGAAACATCACTGGCTGCTGATGTTTAGGGCTGGCTTGTCCATGTTTGGAGGATGTCCCACCAGCACAGGTCCTTCCCAAAAGCACTTTCCTGTGGCTCTGTGCCTGCCATGGAGTAGCTGAATCCAGGCTGGTCAAACAGGCTTCCCCACGTGCTGGGTAAACTGGGGCAACAGGGAGAGCCTGGGATCCTCAGCAAGCTCCTCCTGCAGCCCAGAGCCAGAGCAGGGATGTGTGCCCAGCCAGGGCACAGCACAGTCTGCCACAGGGAGATTAAAACCCAGCACGGGGCTGATTTTTGCTTTCAGAAATCACTGCAATTGTCCCAGGCTGGTTTGGAAAGTCCTGACACTGGGAGTAAAGGGAACCAGCGAGGGCTCTGCTGCATTCCATCAGCAGCTACAGGCTCCTGGGTTGGTCTGGCTTCCCCCAGCACGGTGTGAGTGCTTTGGAGGTCACAATTATGTTCATTTTAAACACTGGCTGTATGGGACACTAACAGGGGAGCTGGCACTCCATGGGCCAGCCAGGGTGAGATCCACACGTGCTTTGCTAAACCCCACACAGCCCTTTTCAGGAGCACAGTCTGCTCCTGGACACCCTGGAGCTCCCTGCAGTGGTGCCAGAGTTAACTTCCCTGCAGCCATCTGCTCCAGCTTTTTTTTTTTTTTTTTTCTTTTACCAGACCATAAACTTTGTGTGGTTTCCTTAATGGGAAGAATTTAATACGGCTTCTGGCACTGGATGTGCTTCCTACTGAAAGTTTGGGCTCTCAGGGTGCTCTGTGTGGGACACTCAGTGTCCCAGCATGAGCTGGAGCCACTCACAGCTGGAAAAATGGGATGGAGTCAAGCAAAAACACAAGAAACCCTTCAGATTTTGGGCTTCCTCCCCACGGGGAGCAGAGGCAGATGGATGCACTTGCTTTGCAGTGAGGTGGCATAATTTGGGAGCCTCCTGATGCCTCTTCAGAGGCTCTGTGTGCTCTGTGCAGTCCCTGCAGTCTGGTTGTGACACTGTGATCAGCAGTGAAGGTGAGAAAGAACCCAAACTGTATCTGCCAGGAGTTTCCCACAGAGTTGCTTAGTTAGGGCTGGTTTCTCTCTCCCTCTCCAAAGGGAACTGTGTCCATGAATTGTTTCCCAGCTGGGATCACTGTCCCTGCAGTGAGGCTGTCCCAGGGGCCCTTCCTGGCTGGCTGCGAGCAGGGACAGGCTGAGCTTGGGCTGGCAGGGGCACAGCTCAGGGCCACATGTACCTGTCCCCAGCACAGCACAGCAGCCTGACAGAGGCCTGTCCCCTGTTCCTGGGCAGGTGACAACAGACTGGGACCTGCAGAAGGGCACGGGCTGCACGGAGGGGCACACGGGGACGTCGGCAGCCGCTCCTCTGGCCGCGGGGATGATCGCGCTGATGCTGCAGGTGCGGCCGTGCCTCACCTGGCGGGACGTGCAGCACGTCATCGTCTTCACTGCCACCAAGGTGAGGGGCTGGCCCTGCCCTCCTGCCTCCCTCCCTGCCACTGCTGCCCCCGGGGCTGCTGCAGGATGGCCCTGCTGTGCACATCCTTGTTTGTGTCTGCTGTCCCTCCATAAATCTCTCCCTCCCCTGGCTCTCAGCACGGGGGATTGCGTTTTCCCCTCACCCCGTGTTCCTTCCAGGAATGTGGCTGAGGCATTTTCCCCTGTCATCATAATAAATGGGTTGTTTGCCTCAGGAATTGCCTCCATCTGCCAATGTAGGGTTCTTCCAGGGCTCAGTGGGTTCAGGGCTCAGTGGGTTCCAGGGCTCAGTGGGTTCAGGGCTCAGCCCTGTGTGCATGCAGTGGGGCTGGCCCAAGGGCTGACACCTCTGCAATGTCACCTCACGGTCCAGGCAGTGGGAGCATGAGGAGCTTTGTGCTGCCCTGGCCTTTCCTGGGCTCTCCAGAGAACCGGGCTCCTGGAAACAGGCACAACAGAGAGCTGGGCAGCAAACACAGCCCTTCCCTTCACCCAGAGCAGGAATGGGAGCTGACTGGAGGGATGGGGCTTCTTCCACACCCCTCTGGGGAGCAGGAATGTGTCCAGCTGATGCTGTGCTCTCTTTGGCATGGGACAGTGTTTTCCATAACTTCCAAGCCAAGGTAGCCAGAGCTGTACAGCCCACAGAGTGATGGGACCCAGATCTGTCCTGCCCCAGCTCTTGGTGATTTAAAGGACTCCATTCCTTCTCTCCAAGGCTTCTGCTATGCCACAGGCAGTGGTTTGGGCAGCAGGGAGCAGCTGGGATGTTTCAGAGCAGAGGCATTTGTGCCCTTTCGTGCTGCTCCATTTCCTTTCTGAGGAGCTGGGAAGTCACTTTGTCCTGGGATTTGTTTCAAACAAAGATCAACCTGTCCCTTTCTAATAAGGCCATGTGGGTTTGCTTCCCCACCACTGTGGGATGTGTCTGGCCCTCTTTCCCTTCAGGCCTGGGGGTTTCAGGCTGCTGGTGTCCCCCCAGGTAAGCAGAGCACCCTGTGTGTCGTTGCAGTACGAGGACCGTCACGCCAAGTGGGACACGAACCAGGCTGGCTTCAGCCACAGCCACCAGCATGGCTTTGGCCTGCTCAACGCCTGGAGGCTGGTGAATGCTGCCAAGGTAATTCCCTGCCCTCCCACACCTGCCCTGGGGGCCGGCAGAGCAGCCCAGCCCCATGCCAGGGACACTGTCCTGGTGACACCGTGGGGTGACACCGCTGCCGTTCAGGGCCAGCACTTTGGCCACCATCCTGCTGGCCCTGGCTCTGAGGCTGCTTTGGCTATGAGGTCATGAGGCTCCCAGCAGTGCCTGAAAGCTGCCCCGAGCTGCTGCTCTCCAGCACTATATATAGCCATGGCCAGGGCCCTGATTCACAGCAACGGGAGCTTTGTCAGCAGCCCCAGCACCTTCCTCCCTCCACAGTGGCTGCAGGGAGGGTGTCCTGCCCCCTGAAACAGGCTGTTGTCAGCTGGCAGCTCTGGGGGAGTGGTGTGGTCACACCATCTCTTCCTCCTCTGGCCACACAGAGCTCAGGGCACGTCCCTTTGGCACCTGGTCCCAGCTCAGCGTGGAGCTCTGCAGCTGTGCTGGGTCACTGCTGCTGCCAGCCCTGCCCCCGGGGTCACAGGGACTTCCAGGCTGCTCCCTCTTCCTGCAGGCAGTTGGGCTCTGCTGTTCCCTGTCCCTCTCTGCCAGGGGTTGGAGTGGAGCAGCCTCAAGACACCACTCAGAGCCACTGTGACAAACCCTGAGCTAGGGTGTCCCAAGCCTTGATCAGTCCTTCTGGCTCCCAGACAGGGACTTTCCCTCCTCTCCTGGGCATGTGGGCACTGCTCCCGTCTCTGGGGTGTCCCACAGCATCATCGGGAGAGGCTGCTTGGCCTGGGCCCACATCCAGCACAGGAGCAGGCATGAGAGCTGTGGGAGATGGAGGGATGGATGTGCAGAGATGGTGCTGAACCTTCTCTCCTTCCCCTGGCAGATCTGGGAGTCCGTGCCCTACCTGGCCTCGTACGTGAGCCCCGTGCTGAAGGAGGGCAGGAGCATCCCGTTGCTCCCGCAGGAGCTGCAGGTGGCCTGGAACGGTAAGAGCAGCTGTGCCACCGAGAGCAGAGCCAGCCCTGCCCGGTTAGAGCAGCTGTGCCACCGAGAGCAGAGCCAGCCCTGCCCGGTTAGAGCAGCTGTGCCACCGAGAGCAGAGCCAGCCCTGCCCGGTTAGAGCAGCTGTGCCACCAAGAGCAGAGCCAACCCTGCCCGCCGGCTGTGCCACAGCAGGGCAGCACCAGCCCCGGGCTGCAGGAGGCCAGCAAAGGGATGGATGTGCAGATGCCCGGGCTTTTTCCGCTGCCCGTCCCCAGGGGATCTGCGTGCTGCTGGTCCCCTCCCCACCATCCCATCGCCAGCACTGGTGTTTTTTGGGAGCCAGCCGGGGCTCAGGAGCAGCGCTGGGCAGCGGCCAGGGGCGCTCGGCTGCCTTTGACCATTTTAGGCAATGCTGCAGCTCCTGACTTGGCCAGGCCTGGCCGGAACGGCAGCGCTGCTCCGCTGCTACCAGCAGCAAGGAGAGCCCAGCCCCAGCCCTTCCCAAACCCCTGCAGGGCCTGCACAGGGGACACTGCTGTCCCTATGACATGTCCTGGCATGTGCCTCCCTTAGCAGGGGCTGGGAGCACCCACCCACCCCACTGGAGAGGGGCTGTGGGCAGCAGCTCTGGGGCTGGGAGCATTCCTGGAGCTGGGAACAGCAGGAGATGGGATGGGCCAGCCTGGACACTTGGCTTCTGCTCCCAGTGCCACACGGGGCAGTTGGGGAGAGGCAAAGACAGCGTGTGTGTGTCGTGTTAAGTGACACCACAGCCCAGTGGGGCTGGCTGGGAGCGGGGATCCCATCCCAAAGCCTTGACCAACCCTCTTCCCTTTCCCAGTCACCCCTGCCGACCTGGAGCTGTCTGGCATGAGGACCCTGGAGCACGTGGCGGTCACTGTCACCATAACCCACCCTCGCCGTGGCAACCTGGAGATCCGGCTGCTGTGCCCCAGTGGGATGATGTCCCTGATCGGCACCACCCGCAGCATGGACTCGTGAGCACCCAGGGGACAGCGTGGGGGGCAGGACACTGGGGCCATGCCCGGCCTGGTGGCCCTGTGACCCCTCACGGGCTGTCTCCCCTTGGCAGGGACCCCAATGGCTTCTCTGACTGGACCTTCTCCACGGTGCGGTGCTGGGGCGAGGAGGCTCAGGGCACCTACAGGCTGCTCATCAGGGACATCGGTGAGTGCTGCCCCTCCCAGGGGGCCCTGGGGGTGCTGGCAGCCCTGTGCCATGTCCCAGGGAGCTGCCAGCTCATCACCTGCTCAGCTCAGAGAGTTCCCCACTGGCCCAACCTGCTTCTTCTGCAGGAGATGAGAGCCTGAGGCCTGGCACCTTGAAGCACTGGCAGCTGACCCTGTACGGCTCCTCGTGGTCCCCAGCAGAGATGAAGGAACGGCAGAGGTAGGACAGCACAGCCCCAGCTTGCTGGGAGCCAGGAGAGGGAGGCTGGGCGTTTATCCCTGTCTGAGCAGTGGGTTGGAGCCGTGTTGCTGCCAGGTGAGGCTGGGGCTGCTCTCACACCTCACAGGCTGTGCACAACACAGCTTTGTGTGCTGAAGGAGACACTCCAGACCCTTTGTGGGCATTTTGGAGCCTCCCTGCAGCCCCTCTACCCATGGGGCCCTCACGGGGTGTCTCTGTCCCCAGGCTGCTGGAGGAAGCCATGAGTGGGCAGTACCTGAGCAGTGACTTCTCCCTGCCCTGTCCCCCAGGGCTGGACATCCCCGAGGAGCAGCGTTACACCATCACAGCCAACACCCTGAAGGTGAGCCTGCCTGCAGGCTGGGAGCCCTGCATGCCCCAGGATGGGCAGGACCCTCTGTGCCCTCTCTGCTGGGCGGTGGGCAGGCCCTGAGGGGGTTGAGAGCTGAGTTTTCCAAGGGGTTTCCCTCTGCAGACCCTCCTGCTCTTGGGATGCTTCGCCGTGTTCTGGACTTTCTACTACATGCTGGAGGTTTGCCTGACGAGGAACGAGGTGGGGCTGGACCTGGCCTGCCCCAGCTCCACCAGCTGCAGGTGGTACCAGCAGGGTGGGAAGCACCGAGCCCTGGAGAGCAGCCTGGAGATGGAGTCAGTGCCCCTGTACCGGGAGAAGGACGTGGAGGAGGCCGAGATGGAGGAGTGTGAGCACCTGGAGCCTGCCCGGGACAGCAACGAGGGGTCCTGGACCCCCACCCACCCCAAACTTTCCAGCAATGGCAGAGCTGGGAGCTTCCACGAGGCTGGAACAGGGTTCCTGGGCCGGGAGGCCTCGACTGAACTCCTCAGGGAGGACAGGGAGCACCAGCCCTGCTGACTGGGGCTGGGGCCCTCCCTCGGTACGACCCTCCTGGGCTCGGGCAGCACAGCCTGACTGCTGAGCCTCCACGGACCATTGGCACTGTGTCCTGCGGCAGGTGGTGTTGGAAGTGGCTGGGAAACAAGGAGAGAGTGCTGGGACTGGGAAGGGAGCTTCCCTTCCCTCCTGGAAAACAAAGCAAGCCTTAACCCCTTCCCTGCCAGAGCCTGCCCTGCCGGACGCTCAGGGCTCCCCATTGTGTGTGGGGTGCCGTTCACACAGAGCAGGGCAGCTCCACGCTGAGCCCTTTCTTGCCCCTGCAGCAGGGCCAGACGTGTCACTTTGTCCCTGATTTCTGCAGAGTGAGCCTGGAAAATGAGACAATGCAGGGACCCCGCAGCACTGGCATTTTCCCGGCTGGCAGCCGGCCCCTACCCACCAGTTATCCCAGTTTAGAAACAGGGAGTTGCTTCACTCATCTCCAACCAGCTCTTCTCCCTGCCCCCCGTGCTCCAATCCTGCTGATTCCTCCTCTGCTGCGGGCACAGAGCAGCTGTGGGGTGGGGGAGGAAGGGACCAGCCTGTTTGGGGGCAGGATGGGGCTGTCCCAGTGTCACTGGGCACAGGAGCCCCTCTGGTAGCAGGTGGGGCTGGTTTGGGCAGGGAGGGGAGGTTGAGTTGCTCTGGCAGTGGCTCCTCTGAGCAGGGTTGGCTTGTTCACATGTCTTTGGGTTCGGTGGTTTATTTTTTTAAAGCTGGGGTTTGTTTTTTTAATCAGCAAAGCCCTTTTGTGTAGCTTTCCAAATAAAGCCCTGAAAAACCCTCCTCTCGCCCATCCATCACTCTTCTGCCCTCCCAAAGATTCCTCACCGTGGAAAAATGCGTCACACAACATTT
Organism: Pycnonotus jocosus; assembly: GCA_013400435.1. NCBI lineage: Eukaryota > Metazoa > Chordata > Aves > Passeriformes > Pycnonotidae > Pycnonotus > Pycnonotus jocosus. The sequence continues at coordinate 18,970 of VWYP01001553.1, read as the reverse complement.
CCCAGCCCCGGGGCTGGGGGGGACCCAGTGCCCTCTGTGCCCTGGGATGAAAAGGGGCTGCTCCGGGCAGGGGGAGGCAAGGGCTGGGGCAGAGCATTGGAAGGAGCAAGAACAAAAGTGGGTGTCATTTTTGGGGGGGGAGAGGGCAGAGTTTTCCAAGCCGGGCAGGGAAAATCCAAGCTCCAGCTCTGGTTTTCCCAGGTTTGGAGGTGGCAGAAGGAGCAGCTTTAGCCTTTTAGGGAGAAGGACTTTGGCTCTCCAGGTGCCATCGGCCGGCTGCAACCAGGGCGGGCAGGAGGAAACCTCGTCAGGCCACGCTAGATGAATATAACCTTTTTTAATTTTGACAAAAACGAAGTACAAAACCGAGGCCAATTCTCTCTTCTCCCCGTTGGCAGGGANCAATAAATACCAATGGATTGGCTGCGGCGCTGGGCCGGGGGGGAGCGGAGACGGAGGTCCCGGCTGGGGAGGGCTGGGGGCGGCGGGGACGTGCCTAGCTGATGATCTGCCGGGGCCGGCCGTAGCTCATCCCCGCCTGTGACGCTCCCTTGTTGGTGCCCATCTGTAGCCCGATGATGTTCTTGCCCTCCTTCAGCTGGCTCTCGGTGAACTCCCGCTTGTGCTCCTGCGCTTTCCTGCGGGGCACAGGGAGAGGCCGTGGGGCACCTGCTCCCCCGGCTGCTCAGGAGCCCCCCACGATCCTCAGGAATGTCCCAGCCACCCTCCCTCCCTCCCCGGCTGAAAGTTTGGCATCCCAATTCCGTGTGCCCCGGGGCGCTTCCAGGCAGAGGAAAGAGCCAGCTCTGAGCAGCCGCAGGACAGGGGAGTCCCCATGCCCAGCTCTGCACTCCGCACTTACTTCATGAACCAGTTGGGGTCCCCGTGGTAGTTCCCGTCGTTCTTGGTGACTGCCAGGCTCCCCAGGGCCATCAGCGTCCTCTGCACCGCTGCCATGTCCTTGGCTGCCCGGGGAGACAGGGGCGTGAGGACGGGCACAGCACAGCACCCCTGGCACCCCCAACCCCGACTGCCCCCCTCCCGCACCTTCAAACAGGTCCACGGTCTGGAAAATATCTGTCTTGACCACACCGTAGTCCTCGGCCGCCTTCAGGAACTGGGCAATCTGTTCCATCTGCTTGAACACCATGGTGGGCGGTGCATCGGGGATCTTCACGGGCTTGGAGCCGTCGGGGTAGAGGCTGTTCACCAGCCTGCTGAGCACCTGCCACAGAGAGGAGCCTGGCTTTGCTGCACTGCCCTGGGAGCTCCCCGTGCTGCTCTCAGAGTTCCCTGTTCTGCCCTGGGAGCTCCCTGTGCTGCTCTCAGAGTTCCCTGTTCTGCCCTCGGAGCTCCCCACCCTCTGCCCACCGCCGGGCCCCACTTACGATGCCGTTCTTCAGCCAGACCTGGAAGCCCAGGCGGCCCCGCTCAGGGCGCCCCACGGCAGCCCCGCACTGCGCCACGATCCACTCCACCAGCCGGTCCTCCAGCTCGTCATCGTACTTCTTCTCGATCTTGGACTGCACATCCCTGCTCATGCCATAGGCGGGCCCCTTGTTTGCCATGGCTGCGGTGGTGGGAGACCTGGTGACACCACAGGGACAGTCAGGCTGTGGAGATGCTGTGTCCCATCAGGGACCCTGCACACACCATTGTGTCATTTGCCTGTCCCTCTGCTGCAGTGGGAACAAGCCCTTCTGACTCCTCCCTCACCAGGTAACAGCCCTTCAGCTCCATCCAGGTGTGTTTGGAGGAAAATTCACCACCATGACCTCCAAAATCTGCCCAGACAGACAATTCGTGTCCTGGCAGAGACGCCTCATCCCCAGCTCAGGCTGTGCACAGGAGCAGCCTCATCCCTGTCCCTTGCCAGCTCTTGCTTGGCATGGATGTCCCTGGTGTGACCCATGCCAGGATCCAGGTGCCAGGGTGACCATGTCGAGGCTGGCTGGCTGTGGCATGGCATGGTGGCCATGGCATGGTGGCTGTGGCACGGCAGGGTGGCCGTGGGGTGGCCTTGGCACGGCAGCTCCGGGAGCCGGGGAGGAGCGCGGGTGAGGCGGGGGCAGCGGGAGCCGTGCCCGTGCCCTTGTAAGGACATGCTGCGGGCAGGGATGGCAGGTAGCCGGCTGCAGGCAGGGCCCCAGGGTGCCAGAGAGGATGCCAGGGAAGATGCCAGCAGGGAGAGGCTCTGGGAATGGCAGCCAAGCCTTTGGTGTGGCTGGCATCGCTCCTGCCTGCCCGGCTCCTTGCTTGGCACGGAGCCTCCGGGTGCCTCCAGGAGCCGTGTGGATGTCCCATGAGCCGTGTGGCTCATCCTGAGCCTCACCCTGGATCCTGCAGGGTGGGCTGAGACTGGCACAGCTCAGTGCAGGAGAGGACACCGACCCCACCTGCTGCCAGCAACGCAGGGGTGCCCCACGAGCCCCGTGATTTCTGTGGTGATACCCCATGAGCCGCACGGACCCCGGGCATTGCTGGGCACATCCAGGGATGCTACAGGTGCCACAGCCAATCCCGCTCCGTGCCCTGGCCCGACCTGGCACAGCAGGGTCACACACGGTTCCCTCGGTCACCTGGCATTGCGCGCCAGCTGCCCCCGGGCCCGCCAGCGCCGTGCCCGTCTCCCGACCCCACCGAGCACACAGGGCAGAAACGGGCACTGGGGGCTGGAGCTGCCCCTCCGTGCCTGCCCTGAGCCCCGCACGGCCCCTCCGGCTACCGCGGGGACCCGCAGCTGCGCAGCCCCGCCGGGAACGCGATCCTGAGCGGCAAGAGCAGGACAGAACCCCGGCAGTGAGCCCAGCCCGAGCAGGAGAGCCTGAGCCTCCTGCGGGGAGCAGCATCCCCATCCCGGGAGCCGCATCCCCGTCCCGGGAGCCGCATCCCCATCCCGGGAGACGCATCCCCATCCCGGGAGCCGCATCCCACCCGGAGGAGCGGAATCCTCGTCACCCAGGGAGGAACAGATCGCAGTCCAGCAGCGGCTTGGCCATCCCAGGTACAGGGAACCCATCCCGGGGAGTAGCACCCCCGTGCCGGAGGCTGGCGTTCCCACCCGGGAGACCCTCCCCGCCGCCCCCCACCCCCCCGCGGCAGGACTTACAAGCGGCTGCGGACGGAGCGAGGGCGATGCTCGGCGAGGGACAAGCGCACTGCCCCGCGGGGACCCCGACCTTGTGCTAAAAGGCGGGCGGCGGGACGGTGATGTCAGCGGGGCGCGGAGCCCGGCCCCCCCCAAACCCTCCCTCCGGGGGCGCCCGGCCCCGCAGCGCTCCATGACTCCATCCCAGGCACCATATTTGGGGAAAGACTCCGAAAACCAGCGACGAAAGCCCGTCCTCGAGCATTCCCCGCGTGCCTCCGCCCCAGCGGGGCCGGGGCCAGGGCGGAACCGGGCCGGGGGCTGATGGAGTAAATCCTTTTATAGCCAGGCGGCAGCGCCGAGGGCTCCTGCCCTGACTTCATGGCTGGTTTTCCCGTGCGCTCACCGCCGGGAGCCGCGCCGGGAGCAGGGTCCCCCCTCGGGGATGCTGCGGGGACACGGGTGACACCCACGGTGGCTGCTCAGGGCTGCCGGGGCCGGCAGCGAGGCTGCGACATCCCGCGGGCACCGCGCCTGGGCATCCCGCAGATCCCGGGATTCCCTCTGCCCCGCGGGCACCAGCTGGAGCGGGTCAGGGCACGGCAGCAGCCCTGGCACCGCGCTGCGAGGATCCCCAGCCCCCAGGGAATTTGGCTGCCCGTGAAGTGGGACCCCCCTGGGAATCCCTACCCACCCGTGGGGCTGCCAGTCCCCCCGTGACCCACAGGCCACCCCCACCCTCCCCACACGTGGCAGCATTTCCCAGCCCGGCAGCATCTCCCCTCTCCCAAAATCCCGTGGGGAGAAGGAGCCAGCGCCACGGCAGGGCCTGGCTGACAGCGGGGGGCAGCTGCCCCATGGGAGCCCCGGCAGGCGGCAGCAGGCACGGACAAAGTGCAGACACTTTAATGCGAGTCCCTTCCCGGCAGATCCACGCGCGGGGAGTGCGGCAGCTCCACGGGAGCCCACTGCGGCCACCCCCTCCCGGGACACCGGAGGAGACACGAGTGGGGCCTCTCTGGCCACTGCCACCACCGTGCTGGCCCCACGCACCCCCACCTCCCACCCACTCGACTCAGGCACTGAAGAGAGACCCACACCCACGTGCTCGGGGGGCCCCGGGGCTGCTGGCACAGCGCTTGCCCCAATCCCCCTGCTGTGCCCACGGACACGGAGCAGCAGCAGCAGCACCTTTTCCAGTGTCACTTGCCACCGAGGACGGATGCTCCGGTGGCCCCCCAGCCCCATTTTTGGCTGTGATGGGCCCAGGGATGGGCACAAAGTGCCTGGAAGGACCCGGCTGATGGGGAGGAGGCAAACCAGGAGCCCCGGGCTGTGTGGGGAGGGGGACGGAGTGGTTGGCAGGACCTGCAGCACAGACATCCCTCCCCAGGGGCGGGTCCCCCCTCCCGGGGCTGCAGCCGGGCGTTTGGCACAGTCCCAGGGCAGCGGGTGGCTGCAGGCTCCTAGAAGACGTAGATCTTGTCCCGCTGGACACAGTCCAGGTCATCGTCCAGCGTCAGCAGCACCTGTGGAGCGAGGGCAGTGAGGGGAGCAGGGAGCTGGGGAGCTGGGGACAGTGGCTGCTGTGCCAGTGGAACCTGCACCTACCAGGAAGGAGCCGAACATGGCGATGGAGGAGAGGAAATGCCAGATGTCGTGGTCGTCGAAGAAGTCGAGCAGGATGCAGTCACGGTTGTGCTCCCTGGATTCAGCTGGCGTTTTCTGCCGGGCGCAGGGCCGGTGTCACTGCCCGCCCATGGCCACCCTGCCCACCCCGCTGCCTGTGCCACCCTCCTGCTCACCTGCCAGGTGCTGAGCCCCTGGAAGAAGAAGAAGAGGGCAAAGCCCCAGACCACGGAGGTGCTGATGATGCAGAGCAGGGGGATGAGCTTGATGCGCTCGCCACTGCGGAGCTGCGGGGGACGCCGGGGTCACCGTGGGGGCAGGAGCTGGCAGCAGTGCCCAGCCCTGCCCTGCCCTCCCTGCTGGGCCCGTGGGGGCCCAGGGCTCAACTCCCACCTTCATGATAATGTAGAAGGCGAAGTAGAGGAGGAGGTTGCAGATGCCGATGGCCAGCAGGTAGGAAGCAAAATCATTGGGGCGGACAATGAGGCCGTAGGCAGCGCTGGGGAGGCAGGGACAGGCAGTGGGGTCAGCCTGGGGATCCCCCTGCCATGCCCGCCATCCCCAAAGCATGTCTGCAGCCCCCAGCAGATCAGGCAGCACGTGGGGACTCCGGGGTGCCTGTCATGCTGGGCTCACAGCTGCCATGAGCTGCCTGTCCCCAGCCCAGCCCCACAGAGGGACGGCAGCACCGCAGGAGCAGGGTGGGAGCAGCAGCAGGGATGGGGAGAAGCAGGGTGGGATCTGGCACGTGCCCAGCTCTGCACTCACAGTGACCAGTTGATGATGTTCCCCATAACCAGGAGCACCATTCGGTCCTGCAGAAGAGGAGGGGGCTGTGAGGGGTGGCTGCTCCAAGGGGGCTGCCCGGGAGGGTCTCTGCAGAGCCGGGGGCCCCGGTGCCAGCACTCACCACGTACATGGGCCCGCTGCACTGCCGGACGCAGTCCGTGTACAGCACGTGCAGGATCCTGCGCAGGATGCCCGAGTCTGTGGGGAGAGGGGAGGTGACACCGAGGGGCCACCACATTGTCCCCACCCACCTCAGGGCGCTCAGGGTGCCCCCCCTCACCCAGCTTCCAGCGGCCCATGTAGTACAGCTGGGTGCTCAGCAGCAGCGTGGCCACGATGTGGATGACGGAGAAGACGATCCAGAAGGCCGTGTTCCCCTTCCCAAAGACCTGCAGGGCGAGCGGGGGGCTGGCAGTGAGCTGTGGGGGCAGCCAGCCCCCCTCCCTCAGTGCCCACCGCACTCACCACGCCCACCACGGAGAAGAAGATGACCAGGGCCAGGCAGGCGTAGGCGCTGTAGGCGCTGGCGTTGATGTCCGGGTGACGCTTCTGGTAGAGCTTCAGCATGCACAGCCCCGCAATCATGTACATGAAGGAGGTGTCTGGGGGGGCACAGAGGTCAGAGGGGTGTGGGTGGCCCCGGTGTGGGTGGGGGAGGACCAGGGGGGCACTCACCAAACTGGAAGTTGGTGTAGTTGGGGCAGACGTGGTAGCAGGCGCTGAGCAGCCCCTCCATCATGAGGGCGGTGCCCATGGCGTAGAAGAGCCCAAAGTGCTTGGGGATGCCACACTCCTGTGGGGCAGAGGAGAGCGAGGGAGGGGAAGTGTGGGGGTCCCAGGAGGCTGAGCCCCCTCCAGGCAGCCCGAGCCCCCCCAGGCAGCCCTGTCCCTCACCAGGGCGTGGGTGTCATTGCGCAGCAGTGCACGGTTGTAGTTGATCTCGCGCTGCAGGATGATCAGCAGGAAGAGCAGACCCAGCAGGACGTAGCCCAGGTTGCTGAGGATGTTGTTGAAGGCGCTGCGAGGGGCCAGTCCCAGTTTGGGTGCTGTGGACAGCCCTCCCTCCCCGGGGTCCTGCTGCAGCCCAGCCCTGGGCACAGGGGACCCCCCAGCCACCCTCCACCTCCCCCCAACCCACCTGAGGTTCCCCAGAGGGTGGGCACACAAGAAGTTGTAGTAGCAGATGTCCTGGTTGCCAGTGACATTCACCACCTGTGGGCACAGCAGGGTGAGGGACACACGGGGCTCCCAGGGATGTCCCCATCATGCTGGGGAGCACAGTTTGGGACTGGACCACCCAGAGCTCCCAGGAGCCCCTCACTGCTGCCCTGGGCACTCACTGTCTGGTAGGTGATGACGAGCTGGATGACGGGGAGGGCATAGAACACAGCGATGGTAGCGATGTTCCTGGGAGAGAGTGGGGCTGTCAGGGGGTCCCTGCTGTGCACCCCAGCCTGGGACATCACTTGGTGCCACCCCCAGCCCACTGCCTCCCACTCACCAGAAATAAATCTGGTACTTCTTCCTCAGCACCCGCTTGTCCTTGCGCGCCAGGTCTGCCACGCACAGGTATTGCTGGAAGGAGAGGGGGGTCAGGGGCCGGCCTGGCCAGCGGGGAGCAGCTGGCAGGGCTGGGGGGGACACACACCTTGGTGCGGATGACGTTCTTGTCATAGTCGATGTCGGCCAGCGTGTCGTAGTCATCCTCCTCCACAGAGCTGAGCGAGTCCAGGCGCGGCCGGCCGGCCACGTTCTCCAGTGACCGCTCCCCTGCGGCCGAGCCGGGGCCATCAGCAGAGCCCCAGGGCCAGCCCGCCTCGCTGCCCACCCCACAGAACCCCAATCACCCCCAATTAACCACTGGGCTGCCTCCCTGCCAACTCACACTGGGGCCAGGCTTCAGCTCCCTACAGCCCTGCCCTGGGGACTGACGTGGCTGTGCCCACGTGGGCAAGCATCACCCTGTGCCTGTTCCTGGGGCTCTGCCAGCTGGGGAACACCGAGGGCCAGGCAGACAGTGTCCTGCTCTGCAGCCCCTCAGGTGCTGCCCTTGCTCTGACGGAGGGGAGCAGGGGTTCTGTGTCCTGGGCACAGCTTGGGGCTGGGCAGATTTCGCCCTGATTGGCCCGACCCTGCCCGGTACCAGCATCTACCCATGGCAATGCTCAGTGGCCTCGTCGGGGCGGAGGGCGTGCGCCGCTTGAACTGCTCCTGCCCTTCAAAGGAAAGCCAGAGTTACTGGAGCAGAGCTCCCTGAGGTGTGTCAGCCATGGAGACCCCGCTGGGGGCTGCACAGAGGGGCTGGCAGCCTCAGGACCCTTCCCAGAGGTGGAGGGGGCAGAGCCAGGATGCCACCAGGTTCCACAGGGCTGTGGCCACACCAGTGGCCCAACAACTCACCCACGTAGCTGTAGGAGACCTCTGCTGAGCCCAGGCTGTCTGTAACGCCCTCAGTGCTGCTGGAGGAGCCGTTCCCTGCAAGGACAAGGACAGGCAGAGGGTGGGCACAGCCCACGGGCAGGGGGCTGAGGGACGGGGGCAGTGTGGCACTCACCAAAGGAGCCGTAACCGTAGCTGTCGTAGGGGCCGTGGTTCAGGAAGGAGTCGGGGATGCTGCGGGAGTGACCTGTGGGACAGGAGGGTCCCTGTCACCCTCGGTGGCACCACTGTCCCAGGGCTGCATGGCCACTGGGCACAAAGCAGCTCCCACCACCCCTGCCCTGGCACGGGGCGAGCTCAGAGCCAAGGACAGAGCTGGCACCTACCCAGGAGCGATGCTGGGAGTCCCCGGAAAGCCACGAGAAGAAAGAGACAGACCTGGTGAGATTCAAAGCCCCAGGACAGCCCTGCCAGCCCCACAGCAGAGAAGTCTGGGACCTCCCTGTCCCCCTGACACTGGGATTTACCCCCAGGGACTCAGGGGGATACTCCTGCACGGGCAGAGGCTTTGCCACAGGCTCAAGAGGGCAGAATAACGAGGAATTCCCCAGGCAGACCCCTCCACGCTGCTGGCTGCTGCCTCCAGCCCTCACCTGTGTCCAGGCTGGGCGAATCCATGGCTGCCAGGAGCCCCTTCCTCTTGTGCTGCCTGCCGAGGGAAACAGCTCTGAGCCCGAGGGGACACAGCCCCAGGGCCCCCACCAGGACTGTCCCCATGGGCTCAGCACCCAGAGGGGCAGCAGCACCCGGGCACTCACCGGCAGCTCTCCCAGCAGGCGATGAGCAGCGTGAGGATGTAGAAGGAGAGGAAGATGCCGAGGCAGAAGAGAACACTGCGCACGTAGGCTTCAGCTGTGCAGAGCCAGGATGGCCCTCAGTGGGGCTGGCACCTCAGGGGACCTGCCATGGGTCCCCACAGAGCCCAGCACCCCCAGCACCCCCAGCCCCTCCCAGACTCACAGGTTATGGCGGGTGACACCATCACCTCCAGTGTCTTCTGCCGGTTGTGCTGATCCACGGGCTCATCTGGAAGGAGGGAGGGACAGAGCTCAGCTCTCTGCCCTGTCCCCAGCCTGTCCCCACACACAGAGCCCGTGGTGGCAGCCCCACTGCAAACCTGGAGAGGCATCCTTGGAGAGGGGGTAGAAGGGCAGAGCCCCTCCGCACGCCTCGTCCTCCGTCTTCACCACCACCACCACATAGAAGCTATGGCTGGGGAAATCCTTCTTCTGCAGCAAGAGAAGGGGGTCAGCAGAGCCCAGCAGGGGATCTCCCATGCCAGAGCTCATCCCAGGGCCATCCTTTGTGGGCTGCAGTAGCCAGCAGTGCCTGGCAGCACCAGGCAGAGACCAGGAGCAGCTCAGCCCCACGGCACAGCCCCACAGCACAGCCCTGTGCCCACCTGCACCGTGATGGCTGCCTTCTTCGTCATGGTCTGGTACATCCCAATGAAGGCCACATTGTTGTCCAGGTCATAGACAGGGCACTGTGGGGACAGAGGGGCTGTCAGCCCTGCCAGGCACCACGGGCCACCCAGAGAGGAGAGCCCCTGCCCAGACCTACCAGGATGTCCTGGATGGAGATGACAGAGCAGGGGAAGGCCATGGCTGAGGTCACCTTCACAATCACTGAGTCCACGTCCTCGGGGAACTCATACTTGAAATACTGTGGGGAGAAAGGGCCCGTTGCTGCCACAGTGGCCACACTCCCCTCCTGGGTGCAGACCCCTCCCATACCACACCGCGCTAGCTGCCCTCACCTGTGGCTGGGCAGCCGTGGCATTGAAGGTGAACCTTTCATTGGTCCTGCAGAGAGCACAGGGAAGGTGATGGGTGGTGAGGGGAGTCCACAGCCCCCACAGCCCGCACAGGCAGCAGGGAAAGGGGACAAGGGCACAGGGCTCCCCTCACCGCAGCACAAAGTTCTCCACACGGGTGACCCGCAGCTGGTAGGAAGTGTTGAGGGACAGCGTGGAGACATCCACGTAAAAGTACTGAGTCTCCACCTCAGCCTTGGTCTGTGGCTGGCAGAGCGTGCGGCTCACCTCCTGGTACGCGTATTTCCGCTGGTACCTGGGCAGGGAGAGCCGTGTGTGCCCACCGACCCCTCCCAGGGACCCCTGCATGGGATATCCCAGCCTGGGGAGCTCCTGCTGGGGCATCCCTGCCCGCCCCGCGGTACTCACAGGCCCCGGAGGATGAGCGGCACCTGGAAGGAGACCACCGCCTCCTTCTGCCTCACCACGAAGAGGACGGGCCGGTCCTTGTGGTCCGAGAGCACATTGACCGACACCCGCACGCCCTCGGTCTGTGGGGACAGGGGCAGCTGAGGTGCCGGCCGGGCAGCTCGGGCCGCGGCAGCTCGAACCGAAGGCTGGACTTTGCTCGGCCGCCGTGGCAGAGTTTGCCGTGCCCTGCGCACCCCAGGGCCCCGACACCCCGGGGACAGCCAGCCCGCGGGGGACGCGGCCGTGGCGACCACCCCGGCTCACCCTATTCCTCCGGACGCTGTGGTTGAAGGCGTAGATGTTGAGCAGGTCGGCGTCCACCCAGTCGATGTAGGTGGTGTTGAACTGCGCCTCCTTCTCCTGCACCTTGCGGTCGCCGTGGGGCAGGGGCTGGGGCCGGACGGGCGGCGCGGGCAGCAGTGCCCCGGCCAGCAGCGCCCAGGCCAGCACNCGCTCCCGGTGCCGATCGCGGTCCCGGTTCCCTCTCCCCTTCCCGTTCCGCACCGCGGTAAACACGGACCGGCGGTGACGTCACGCCCGTCGCACGCTGAGTGCCCGGCCGGGGAAGTGACGCGGCGGGCGGGGCGGGGGGGGCGGGCCGGAAACCCNGGGGACCGGCCCGAAACCGAGGGGACCGGCCCCAATCCCGGGGGACACCGGCCCCAATCCCGGGGGACACCTCCCTGAATCCCGGGGGGACCGGCCCGAAACCCAGGAGACACCGGCCCGAGCGCCGAGGGACCGGCCCGAGGCCCGGGGACACCGGCCCGGCCGGGACCCCCCGCCCCGGGGCACTGAGCCCCGTGCGCGACCCGGCGGGGGAAGCCCGGCTCCATAGGGAACCACACAGGGGATGCCGTGTCCTACAGGGGAGCCTCTGCCCTTATAAGACCCCATAAGGGAGTCCTGCTCCATATGGGACCCTGTAGGGGAAGTCCTGCTCTATAGGGGAGCCCCAGGCCCATACAGGACCCCGGCTCCAAAGGGGAGCCCCTGCTCCATTTGGGATCCTGTACAGGAAGCTCAGTTCCCTGTGGAACCCCACAGAAAAAGCCCTGGTCTGTAGGGCAGAACGCTGTAGAGGAGCCTTATCCTGCATAGCACCCCATAAGGGAACCCCTGCTTCATAGCAGACTCCATATGGGGTCCCTGCCCCAACAGGGAAGCCCCAGCACCATGCGACACTCCAGACACCCACCCTAAACCCCTGCCTGCCCCCAAAGTCCATGAGGACATGGAAGAATCCTGTCAGGGAAGGGGTGGGTTTGCCCCCTCCCTTTCTCCTTCTGCTCTCTGGATTCCCACCGGGGTTCCCCCAGCCTCTCCCGTTTGTTGCACCCTTCACCACCAGAGCTGGAATAATTCAAAGTAACTTGGGAGTTTTCCCATGCTTGGGGGAAGCGGGAGCGATGCCACACTGCATTTTTTGTGCGTCTCCCAAAACACCCCCCCAATCCCAGCTGTTGCCAAGCCTCCCGCTTCCAGGTCTCTCTCCAACAGCTCTGTGGCCTTTATATCACATTTTATTTGCCTGCAATTGGGGGTTTTGATTTAAAATGCCCTTCTGAAGGGGCTCAGCCCCGTGTCACCTCACCCAGAGCCACTTCCCGGGCTGGCTCTGCCATCCAGGACCGCTGCCGCCGGCTTCCAGCTCTGCTCCACGGGACAAACGCCACAGACAAGGCACTGCTGCTATTGTGCACTTTATTTCTCCGGGCCCTCCTGTCCCTGAGGATCCCACACTTTGGACAGTCTGCCCATTGTTTCCAGGTGCGGGTGGTGGCGCTGGCGGGAGATGGGACAACCTCAGGGACAGACATGCGGGAAGAGAAGCAGAATTCCGGCCGACTCCTCGGCTCTGGTGGAACTCGAGTCGCCTCTTGCAGGATGGCTGTGAGCGGGATTGCGTGGGGATGTGCACTCCCTGTTTGTTCCAGGGCCATTAGAGATAAATCGCTCGGGAATCGAATACAAGCCGATGTCCTGTCGAGGGCCAAAATAAACCAGTCCCCTTCACCTGCAGCTCCATGCTCACAGGTTTGGGTGCAGCACCCAGATCTGCACGGGGAAAGGAGGAAAAACAGACAAAACCAGCCCCAAACAGAGTGGGGAAAAGCAGGAATTAGACGAGGAGCAAGGATCTGGCTGAGCACAACTCCCAGAGCTGGGGAGGACCCGCAGTGGGAGGTCTGGCAGCGCCTGCCCGGCCCCATGGAGACCTCCAGGAGTGACCGAGACAGGGCAGAGACGGCTGGGGGCACACACACACACACAGGCTGCGACACGGTGGGTGAAACATTGACATTTATATCGAAATATGCACTAACAGTGACTTCTACCAGCCGATGCATTTTTGCCAAAGCAGAATCACAATGGTTGTGTCCCGGGGAAGGCTGGGGGCAGCGAGGGGAGGCATGGGGGCCTCCCTGCTCCTGCCTCACCCTCCCCCAGTACCTCACAAGACTCTGTCTTTTCACATCTTTTGTTTGTTTTCCTCTCTGCTGCATAAACACAAAACTGGACACGCTCACTCAGAGGAGGCCACAGCTCCAGCCCAGCCCAGTCCCGAGGGACATCCAGAGCTGGAATTGAAGTTTTCTCACGGGAGGCACTCGGATTTCAGCACTCGGTGAGCAGGAGGCAGAAGCCCTCTTGCCCACGACACCTCTCAGGTGAGCAGGGCAGTTTCCTGCCAGGCAGCAACAAGCAGAGCCAAGAGCACTGAACCAGCACAGAGCGTGGCACCTCAGCAAGCCAAGCCTAAGCAGAGCCAGCAGAGCCTCCCCGGTGACACGGGAGCCTGCCAAATTCCCCGGGCCACTTGGCACCCTGCCCACGGGGCTGGCTCACAGCGAGCACAGGGTGCCGAGCACAGTGGGAGCTTTGCTGCAGAGTACATTCCTGGTTAGCAACTCTTCAGCCAAACGCAGCAGCAGCAGCAGGGAGGGAAGGAAGCAGGGATGCAGAGATTAAACTAGCACACGGCCTTTTCTCACAAGCCTGGAGAGATGGAAAGCTCTCAGGGAGCAAGAATGGACTTTATCCTGGCTCCCTGAGGGGCTGGGGATGGGATAGGCCCTTCCCCATGGACTCTCCACTGCACTGTACTTTTAACATTTGATTTTCTACTTGCCCTTCCCCAATATTTCCAGCCAGAAGCTTATGAGAAGCATGAGCAGTGTTCCCTCAAAGCCTGCCCTGCAAGGCCGTGGAGCTCCAGGGAGCAGCACCCCTGGTCTGGATCATGGGGGTAGGATGTGATCCCTCCCCTTCCATGGCACTCTGCAACTCCCTGCATCTGATCCTGGCCAGGGGAATGCTTCGCCTTTCCTTCATCTGTGTGTAGATCACATATACTGGAAACAAAACACACACTATGCATGCAATCCAGGCAGGAATCCTGCTATGATCAAATCTACAGGAGGAGGGGGATGAGGTGGGACGTTAGGGGATTCCTCAACGCTAGGTCAGAGTTACACACCAGCCCCTTGGCTACAGCAAAGGGCAGACAGACTATGTACAGTACCTATGGGCTTCAGCAAAGCCACCTGACACCTGAACACCCCTCCCTTGCAGCACGGAGTGAAGCTCTCTGTTCCTCCCGGCTTTACCCGCCTGGAATCCTGCGGGAAGCACAAACCCAGCGTGGCACCACTGAGCTCCAGCTCTGGCAGGTAAGGCAGGGAGGAACAGACTCGGTTTAAAACAGGTTATTTGCAAGTTATCAACTCATCTCGGGCTCTGCCTCTCAGGCCCAAACCATTTCTTTCTGGAAGAGAAGCTCTCAGTTTTAAATGAAAAGTTGTCTCACTACAACAAACCAAACCAAAACCCCTCTGAGCCCTTTAGGAGGGCACCTGCCCCTCTGGCTCCCTTGCTAGAGGTGAGGAGCAGTGTCCAGTGCAGGGGAAGCTACAACTTAACTTCACTTTTTACTCTAAGAGGCTGTAGTTGCTCAAATAAAATGTTTATACAAGTAAACCGGCAGTGATAAGGAAATGTACACCTTGGGATCTGTAAAGCTTCAGAGTGATTTAGGCCTTGCAGCCAGGGGCTCTTCACATGGGTTTGCTTTAGGAAAAAAGGATGTAACAGTCATACTTAATAAAAAAATAGGAAAAAAACTACGAAGAGCCCCGGCACCTCAGAGGGATGTCTGTCAGTTCCAGAGGAGCGAGGAAGTGACTGCCAATTACTGGATCATTAAAATCCTACACTGAGCAACTGCTAAAAGCCAGCAACATCACGGGCAGCAGGAGCAGGGGCCAGCAGCAGCACCCAAATGGGAGCATTCCCAGGAGAGCTGCGTGGGAGGAAAGGAAGGTGCCCCCGGGAAAGCTGCGTGGGAGGAAAGGTGACCCCGCTAGCAGGACTGGGGAAACGAGCACAAGACAAGCACTGGGGAGTGTTACACGAGTTCAGGTAACTGTTTGCTTCTTTAAATTTCTGAATTCCAGTTTCAAGCTGCTTCAGAAAGGAGTGAGAAAGCAACATGTGTCATTTAACACCCCCCCCAGTAAAAAACCAAACAAATAACAAACAAACAAACAAACAAAAATCCCAAACAAAAAACCCAAAACCGCCTAAAAGGTGGAACCGAGTTTGGAAAAATGCATCTGTTCTGGCTTTTGCAAGTGGAATGTGATTCTTGTTCCCAGGCAAATACACAGAGCAGGATGCCTGCAGCCAGGAACGATGAGCCAGGAGCGGGCTGTCAGACAGGCTACGAGGGGTCTAGGACAACCAACAGGGCAACAAGACATGAGAGGGGCACAGAGTGACAGTCCTGTTCTCGTTTTAAATGAGGAATGGTTTAAAAGTAAAACTCTTCTTCAGCTAATTTCCTCCTGCAATAAAACCAACCCAGCCGGCCCTCGTATGTACAAGACCAGTTAAAGATGAGCCTTCCCCCTCAAAACACTAGGTACGGACATCCGGTATCATTCTACAATGGAAAGTGCTTTAAGAAAGAAGGATTCTGTAGTGCCAGTGACAGAACTGATCTGATGGGCTGGATGATGCTCTCCACGCTGACAGCAGCGACTCAGGCCAGGGCAGCTCGTTTCTCCTCGGGGGTCTCCTCCAGCAGCTGCATGATCAGTTCATGGAGGGGCTTGCAGACCTTGGCGTAGCCCCCGCCCGTCAGGTGCAGGAAGTCGAACATGTCGTGGTAGGAGATGGTTCCATCCGAGTGCACGAAGCCCACGTCCACGTCCAGCAGCTGCACGTTGGGCAGTTTGGGCAGCGAGGCTTTCAGCAGATGGTTCACCTTGGCGTTCTTCTGCCGCAGAGGGTTTGGCTTCTCTCCACGAGGTAGCAGGCCCTGGCACGAGGAGGCGGAAAAGAGCTTTGTGTGACTCTGATGGCATCAGGAGCCCTGCTCTCCCTTCCAATTCGGGCTGCCTGTCAAGATTTAGGATGTCTGGGACAAGAGCAGCTATCCTTTGAATTAGAATTTGTCCATTCAGGCCTAATGTGAAATGCAAGTGAAGGAGCCAGATGAGCTACAAGCACTGACTGGCAGGGAAACTGCTTTCTTTTATTTTTTAAATGTATCAGCTTGTGCTCTTTCCATACACTTTCAGCTCCTCAGCAAGACAGGCAGCAGCCTCCTTAGGACAAGGAAGACAACCAGGATTCCCAGTGCCAGCTGGGATTTGGGCACCTATTTTCCCCTCAGGGGACTTCCTCAGCAACATTAGTAAGCGGGAATGAGTCCACTCAGCTCTGGAAGGGCTAAAGGAGAGCTCCTACAAAGCCAAGCCAGCGAGGGGAGGCACAAAGCAGAGGACAGATCAAGGGACTGTCCTCCCAGCACCGCCCAGTGACTCCCAGTAAGGCAGAGGCACAGCCAGGGAGCAGGGACATACCAGCACAATCACTTTGGCCTGTGGCTGCTGGGTGTTTATCAGGCGCACGATGGCCTCGATTCCCCCTGCCACTTCTTCTGCTGTGTTTTCATGGTTATTTGTTCCAACCCAAACAACAATGACCTGCAAGGAGAGAAAAATGTTCACAGCTTTTCCAGAGTAAATGGTAACAGGGCTGATGACCCTGAAATCCCTGCATAAACACCATCTGTGGCCAGAGAGCTGCAGGGAGAGTCAGGCTTAAGAGTTCAGCCCTGGGGCTGGCACTGGCCACTGCCCTCAGGGAAGGCACCTGTGCCAGGCCTGCAGCTGCAGGTGACCTTCACTGCACACCTGGATACCCTCACTAACTCTGCAGCTCATACCTTGGGTTTAATGTTCTCCAGTTCACCGTTCTTCAGTCTCCATAGAACATGTCCTGTGGTGTCTCCTCCAATCCCAAAATTCAGAGCATGGAGCGGTGAGAAGAGCTCTCGCCATATCTGCAAGCAGAAAGCAATGTGCTGCTTCAGAGCAGCATCCTGGCTGTGAGGAAAGGACACCACACGGTGTCCTCAGGGCCACTGAGAGCAGCCACGAGCCCTTCTCTGAAAACTCACTGCACAAAGGGCATTTAGACATGACACGAGGTTTTATTTGGAGTCAGAAGAGATGGAGCTGTCAAGATTCAAGCTCTCAGACATGGCACAAAGGAAGGAAAGATCTCTGGAGCAGTGATTTGCTGAACTCATCAGAGCCTCAGAGTGCTGATCTATTGCAGACCATGGTGTCCCTAAGCACAAGGCCTTTGAGGAGGGAATCTATGACCTGATTAAATCCTTCACATCTCCAGGTAACAAAACTAGAACAAAGAGAAGCAGCTCTTGCAGAACAAAGCTGCTCAGCTGCCACCATGGCAGAAGAGAACTCTTCTTTCCCTCAAGAATTTTAGGGAAGAATACCAATCTCTTTAGCACCCTGAATTCCACAGGGCTAAGTGTGTTCTGGCCATGCCAGGTACAACCACAGGGAACTCAATGGCCTCAGGAGGCTGGAATCTGAGACCTGCAGGGCTGTGCACATGTGCCAAAATGCAGGCAGTTGGTCATGGCCTGAGAGAGGGAGGCAAAGGCAGCCAGCCAAAGCAGTGTCCAGGCACTGGGGAGTTCAGGAAACAGGGCAGGAACGCCTCAGGAGACGGCAGTGAAAACGGGAACAGTGAAAATCATCAGTGTTACACGTGATCAGGCACTACTGGGTTAGAGAGAGATGCTCCAATTGCTCTGATCCACCCCTCCCTCCCTCCCTTTATCCTACCTCGTACTGCTGTAGCAACTGCACCATGGAGTCCCCCACGAAGAGCACATCAGGCTCCTTGTCTTTGCAGTCCAGGACAAACCGATTGTGCTGTCAAAGAGAGCAGCAAGGTGAGCTCCAGGGGACAACTGCTCCTGGGCATCCATCCCTTCCCAGGACAGGGACAGCTGCCCAGTTTCCCCTGCTGCTGTGCCCTCCAGCACCCCTGCTGGACACTGCTCCCAACGCCACAACCCTGTGGGGATCCCATGTTGGATGAAACTTGGCATGGTTTAGTTTATGGCCATTGCTCCTTGTCCTGGCCCTGAGCATCACTGAGCAGAGTCAGGCCCCATCTTCTGACACCCCTTGGAGATTTTGTATGGATTGATAGGATCCCCTCTCAGTCTTCTCAGGACTAACCCAGCTCAGCTCCTGCAGTCACTCCTCATCAGAAAGATGCTCCAGACCCCTCTTCCTTTGCTCCATCATGGCAGGACACACAGGTGTGACAACAGCCTGGAGCTGTTGTGACCTCAGGGTCCCAAGTGTGGCCTGGGCAGCACTGGCCCAACATCCCCCCAGTGACGAGGATCCAGCTGCCAGCCTCACCTGTGACATCCACCTGTCATCTCCCTGAATGTCCTCGGCGGCGTGCGGGACTGCTGCCGGGTTGGAGTCTCCCATTCCCATCCTGTTCCTGTGGAAAGAACAGTTCACACCCAGTGCTCCCAGCAGCTCCCACAGCGGCAGGGCTGGGAAAGGGCTGCTGGAATCCGCTGCACCACAGTTCCTGCCTGTTCCTGTGCGTGCTGGCAGCTGCCTGAGAACAACAACACGGATGTTGCTCCATGCCAGAGTGACTCTGCAGCAGGCCTTCCCCTGGAGCCAGGCACCGACAGACATCCCAGCACAGAGAACAAAGCACAGCTCTGAGGATGCTCTGCAGCCCCACACCTGAGCCACGAGGGGCTTTAATAACTCAGCAACAACCGCTGAGGCTCCGAGGATAAGTCCCTATTAGCGCCCAGAGATCCAGCTTACAGCTGCTGAGCTCCACAGTCCAGGTGGATAATCTGGCTTGGGAGCAGAGCATCGTGGTGGGGTTGATCCCAGAACCGTTACAAACTGGGAGGGATCTCTGGAGATCATCCAGTCCAACCCCCTGCCAAGGCGGGGTCACCTGGAGCAGGTGACACAGGAATGCATCCAGGTGGGTCTGGAATGTGTCCAGAGAGGGAGATCCCACGATCTCCCTGGGCAGCTGTTCCAGTGCTCTGTCACCCTCCACAGAAAAAAGTTCTACCCCACGTTGAGGTGGAATTTGTATTTTTGGTTTATGGCCACTGCTGCTTGTCCCGTTGCTGGGCACCACTAAAGAGAGCCTGGAACCATCCTCTGACACTCCCTGGGGATATTTGTATGGATTGATGGGATTCCTTTCTCCACACTGACCAGGCCCAGCTCCCGGCTCTCCCCATCAGTGAGATGCTCCAGCCCTTCAACATCTTTGCAGATCCCGAAGGATCCACAGCGGGAAGAGCAGCGGGATGACGCTTCCCGCGGCCGCCGCCTGCAGCCCGGTGGGCGCACACCGCACCCGGAGCCCATCGCGGCGGGCTGGGCTGAGCAGGGCGGGTTCCCCCCCACGCC
>VWYP01001552.1:751191-798832 GCA_013400435.1 Pycnonotus jocosus | reverse complement strand
AATCAAAAAGCTAACTTTGGATTTGCCCAAACCACGACAGGGGGCTTCATCTGCCTGAAAAGTACTTGAAGGCCCTTCAATAAACATGACTGGGTTTTATTCCCTTAATTTTGTCTGG
This sequence comes from Pycnonotus jocosus, assembly GCA_013400435.1. Taxonomy (NCBI): domain Eukaryota; kingdom Metazoa; phylum Chordata; class Aves; order Passeriformes; family Pycnonotidae; genus Pycnonotus; species Pycnonotus jocosus. The sequence continues at coordinate 798,714 of VWYP01001552.1, read as the reverse complement.
CCTCTGTTTTGGGGCAGCCCAAAAAGGCACCATCAGTGTGTTCCTGGGCTTGCCTGTGGCTGGGAAGGCGGCAGCACACCTGGCTGCAGGATGCTCGCAGCACCTGAGGCAAAGCCCCGCGTGTGATGTGCAGTGGTTAGACCTGTGCTGTGCATGTGGATAGCTGGGTATCAGTGAGGTGTATGGCTGTGTAATTATACTGCAATTAAATTTAATAGCTCTGCTAACAGCTCAACTGCAGAACAGTTTGTCTAAGAATTTTTATACTGGGATTATTAACCTTTTGATGGCTGCACATATCTATTTACATTAATATGCTGTCCCTAAAATTATATTTACTTTCCATCCAGAATTACAAAATCACGGAGCCATTTAGGCTGAAAAAGACCCCAAAGTCATCAAGCCCAACCTTTAACTCATCAGGGCATTGTCAATCTGACTACGGCACTAAGTGCCCTAGCCAGTTGTTTTTTGAGTACTTCCAAGGATGGTGACTCCAACAGCTCCCTGGGCAGCCTCTTCCCATGTTTAACCACCTTTTCAGTGAAGAAATTCTCCCTGATGTCCAACCTGAACTTCCCCTTGTGCAGCTTGAGGCCATTTCCTCTTGTCCTGTTGCTCATTGCCTGGGAAAAGAGGAGAACTGAGAATTCCATCCTAAGGTCCACATTTGAGGCAAATCTGTGTTCTGGCAAGAGCCACCAGCTGCTCTCTGTCAGCTGCAGGAGCACAAACAGCAACCCAGGACTCCACTAAACAAGAAGTTCTCCTCTCCAGATAATTCTTTAAGTCTCCAGATAGGTTCTCCATAGACACAGAGGAAAATACCTAAACTCCAAGGCTCAAACTTCCATGGCAGCTTAGCACATTGTAAATTTCCACTCTCTTCCCTGTGCAGTTTCCAGGACTTCATTGATTTCTTTATGTTAACCTTTTGAACTGTGGAAGGTCTATGTTTAGGCATCCTCATTTCTCTCTGTTTATAGAGGGGACTTATTTCTGGTTTGCAGATTGGAATCTGTTTAAGCTTTCAGTGTGATTTATAAAGACCTATCTCTCCTACCACACCAGGTTTTGTTTTTCTGTTTTAACTTGTTTCCAGCCTCATAATGATTTTTAATCAGACAACAATTAATGATGCAAATAAGAAGAATGGACACTGAGGAATTGCTGCATCTACTGCATTACAGTTATTTGGATTTCAATAACTCTGGGGTTTTTTTCCTTACATAATTTGAAGACTTGTTATGACAGATATGTTTAATATGTGGAGAGGCACAGACAGTGGACATAGTACAGTACTGATGCCTTGGGATTTTACCTNGCATTAGTGTATAACTCTTAACTCTATGTAAAGTATTAGTTAACTGTCTTCATGTTTTGGTCAGGCAAATTAATTCCCCTGGGCCTGAGGTCCAAGAACACACAACAGCCTCAGGCCCTGAACATTATAAACAAAAGTGAATGGGGGGGAAGCAAACACAGGGAATGTTACTTCATTACCTGAAGCTGTAACTGGAGGATTAACCCCTGATATGGAAATAGACCAAACTTATATTTGTCTGAAAAACTCATGACCATCGTGTAGCTTGGGTGTAGCTTCTGGGAGGCTTTTGACTGCCCAAGGTGTAGCTATTGAAGGCCTTTAATAAATACGTGCTTTTAGTCTCTTAATCTGGTCTAGCCTCTGTTCTAGGTAGCTGCTCCAAGGCATCAGTGCAGTGGGCAGAGCTCTGTGCTAGAAGATATGATGAAGCTGTCAATGAAAGTGGTGTTCACTGGAAATGAAAGATTTTAACCTTGCCCCTGGCACTGCATTACACTAGATAAGGGTCAGACCTTTGGCTACAAGAAGCCTTCAAGCTACTGACACCCTTTGCAACCAAATATGCAAAAACAATACAAGCTTTGGCACATTTATACTGAGAAAAAGAGGAATTAGAAATAATCTTTTCACCTTGACCCGGATATTAGTTTTCCCCTCTCATGGATTATCAGTGTGACAGCTTTTAGAGAATATCAGGATCTGTATGATGACTCCAGCTGCCACCTTGTAGAGGGCATTGCACCTTCCAAGCCATTCCTTAGCTAACAACTGTCCCAGCCTATGGCAGGCTCTTTAGTCCTTTCATTAATGCAAACTGGGATGTGGAGCACCTGCAACATTGTAGGTTTGATGTAGTGTGGTGATTTATGCTGTAAGTGCTTTAACAGTTCCCCAGTGGGCAGGGGGGAACTGGAAGGTATTTTCAGTCTCTGTGTTTGAGAAATATCACATTATTGTTCTTTGAGTGCTCTTTTCTAATTGAAGTGGAGTTTTTGGAGGCTTTTCTTCCCACCACCATCTATAAAATGCAGTTTTCCATGAAACATGTAATGATGCATCAATAAATCACTCAGCAAAATAAATATGCAGATCTTTTAGTCATGGATGTTGCCAGAAATAAACCTTTTGTAATTGATAATTAATGTCCCCAGGATCAATATCTGGCAGAAGAACATATAGAGGGAGCCTGAATCATCTATGACTACTCAGGAATGACTGATGCTTTAAGAACAAGCCTGAGTACCTGCCAAGGGTACAAATCACAGCTTTAGACAGGACCCAAAGGCTTGAAATGGGATCTGCTGGTGGCAGTCCCCAGCCAGTTGGAGTTCCATGACACAGCCCTTGATGCTGGGGAGACAGACACAGAGGGAAGAGTGCTCCTCCAGCCTGGGGCTGCATCACACAATTCAGAGAGGGGCCCTCAGCAGTCCTGGGAGGTGCCATAATTAAATAATGAAGGTACAAAACCCACTGCGAGAGGGTGTGGGAGTGAGAATTTGGGATCTATTCCTGCATGTGTGTGATTGATTCCAGTCACCCAAGCAGCGCCTGCTGCAGAGAGAGCAGGCTCCTTGTTACACTGTGAATCCAGGGGCAGGATGATGTACAGAGCAGGCAAAATAATCCAACCCTCCATTCAAGCTTTAACATTTGGTGGCAGAGCCAGACCTCACTGCTGTGATTATCCTGTCTAGTATTTTTGATGGATTTCCATCCTCTGAGTGTGGGTATAGATGTTAGATGCACTACATGTCCATTATATGTCACCTCCACACTGATCCACATGCTGTAACCAAAATGACAAATGTAAATAAACAAATTCAGGCAGCCCAGGTTATGTGCTGAGGGACATGGTTATCATAAAAAGACCAATAAGAAAGTGCAGAAGGATGTTTGACTGCTGGAATGACTCTTGTTTCCTTTTCATTATTCTTAATAAAAAGAGATGGTTCCGAAAAATTGTGTTTTCTTGGTTATTTTTCCCAGGAGATGGTTTATAAAACACAGAATATATAACACACTGTGTTGCTAGAAAATACCTTATTAAGTGAAGATAGTTAGAAAGGAAGAGTAACACAAATGAATGATAATATTTTTCCCTTTTACACTTAGTAAAAAGTGCAGTAGTTCTTCATCTGGATTTAATATCAGTTGCCCTATGAGTGGTGAGAAAAATGATCTCACAGCCATGGTGTATTCAGGAATGTTTTAAATACTTGTACTGGATCATTAGCAACCAAAAAATACTGTTAGACTTTGGAGTAGGCAGCAGTAGGATATCAATTGTGACATCTGGCTGTGAATAGAAGTAATTTCTTCTAGTTGTCCAAAAATGCAAGTCCCTAGGAAATCCTATAAGGCCATGTTGAATGTTGGTATCTGTGTACGAGCCATGAACTTCTGGGATTTAAGGACCAGGTTTAGCAAGGTGCTTCTACAGGAAGTTGATCTTATTGATTGCAAAGCACAGCCCCCCTGAACAAGCCATCCCACTCCTGACCTGGGCCCAAAGATCAGCAGTGTTGCCCTTCACTGCTGCTGCTTGGAGTGGAGTGTGGGATTCAAGAGAAACCTGACCCAAAAGAGCAACCTTTGCCTTGGGACCTTGGGCTGGGATCCAGCAGCAACCTTACTGAAAAGTCTTACACAAACAATTTTATCCGGGATGGTTTTCATGGTGGGAACTAGCTCCTAAATTTGTTCAGAGCCACAAATTTTCCAGTGCAGCCAGCCCATAGCTTCATTCAGGATTTGTAATGTCGGTGATGCCATCCTGAGACATGGCCAGATGCACTGAGCAGAGCCAAGGCCAGCTGTGTTAGCCCTGCTGTGCTGCTGGCCAGCAGGAGGGCTCCCACAGCTCTCCAAATAACTCCATTTTCAAGCCTCTAAGTTGGAAATGCAAGTGCACAAGGCTTTTTCTGTAGCCAACAAAGATGAGCTGACATGTTCAGAAGGCAATGCAGGTGACCTGACTCCTCAGGGTTCTGGCTCTTTCACTGACTAAGCAAGAAAAACATGGAATTAACCCCTTAATCCAGGCACATCAAGTGCCCCACATCAGCCAAGAGGAATGTTAAGCTTTGGGCAATAAAAAAAATCCAAAACACATTGCTGCCTGTGCTTGTGCAGTGTTTCTCTTTCTCCAGGAGGCAATTTCTAGCCCAGGGGTCAGCACCCATGGGTGCAGCCCCTGCCTGAACACAGCCAGGTCCATGAAAGGAAAACATCAGCTCACATGAGGTTTATCAGCAGAAGTGAAGTTTATCAGAGAAGCTGCTGATGCTGTTGGGATCCAAAGAAAAAATTTCTGTGTCAGAAGGCACAAGGAACGTTCTGGGGTGAAAAGCCCAGCAGAGCAGGACCCTTCCTGCTTACACAGCCTCCTGCTCCCAGGACAAACCCTGTCAGCCAGGGGATAAACCTGAACAGCAGTGATAAAGTTGTATTGTTTCCACTGGTGCTATATGACTCTCTATCCATCAATAGAAGCCATCCTATCCATTACATGTTTTTTCCCCCAAAGATTTGAGTCTTCTTCAAAAGGAGCTTTGCCCTTTCTTGCTGCTATCGAAGCATCATTCAGTCATGCCTGTAAAAAACAGCAACAAAATCTGTAGAGGGAAAGAATTTTACTTCTTTCTAAACAAAACCAAAACCAAGAAACATCCAAAAAACAACCAGAACTTTTATTTCTTGTTGAGTAACCATATTCCATGAGGCATGGCAAGCAGACCTTAAATTCTCACTCAACTCAAAGGCAAACCATTATTCTGTAATTTTGTATGTAAATAAGATGTATTAGGAAATCACTCAAGCAATTAATTAAACAGCTGTTACAGAATAAGTGATAAAGGAAACAGGGGGATGAATACGTGGAATTTTCCCTGCACATGCATCAGGCTGCTTTTATTTATTTATTTCTTGTGTAAAAGAGCAGCACAGGTCCTGCATACCTTGATATCAGCTCTGAGGGTCCTCAGGGGGATGCAGTCCCCAGTGATTGGATCCTGATTTCATTGCTGCAGTGTGGGGAATGGGGATGGAGATGATTCCAGAGGGGATGGGGCCTGTGGGTGTTGCTGACCACCAGCCTGCAGTGCTCTCACTGAAGGAGGGATTTCATTAACTTCCAGAAATCTTTTATCTTTGAGAGGAGCAGTGGCCTGGGAATGATGAGCTGAGCCTAATGCAAAAGGGAACGTCAGCCTTGCTGTCTTCACTAGCAGAGACACTTAAATTTTTAAAGCTCCTTCTGTGTGTTCCATGGGAAACAGCTGTGGGAGAGTGAAGTTCACCAGCCCAACACCAAAGGATGTCCTGTCCCTGGCCACAGCTGAGATCCAGCTGAAAAAATGGAAGGCAGACAGCAAGGGACAGCCTTGGATTGAGGAGCAAGCGAGGCAGATGAAAGGTTTAAGGAAAAACTGCACCATGGAGATGAGCTTTGACTATAACCACACACATAAACTGATCAAAGGCCTCAAGTCTTCCAGATCCTTGCAGGTGGAATGTCATTTCACTCACCTCTCAGGAGGCACTGGGACCAGAGGGGCAGGACCAGTCTCTCATAGGTCTTCCCTAGAGCTGATGCATTTCTGGAACACATTTCTAAGGTCTAAAAGGAAGAAATGGCAGTGCTTGACCAGCAAAAGGGGAAACACAGAGAAATGAAGCTCAATGCACATTCTCACTGTTTGTTCTGCTCCTCTCCCCATCCCTCATTCCTTGCATAGCATTTGGTCTGACTCCTCATCTTGGAAGCACCTGGGAGGGCTGATTTCCATCCTCAGGTGTGCTGAGGATGTCTGCTCCTCTGTGACAGAGCCAAAGCAGCTGAGGATGCTGGTTATGGTCTTCTGCTTCTGTACCACAATCCTGCTGTTCCTCACTGATGGGACTGGTTTCAGACTCACTCCATGTGTGCACATTCATCCCTTTAGGTAGGAAATCACATTCTTGTTTTCAACACTTACTGATTCCAGCAGCTTGGCAATGTCTGCCCAACTATTTCCAGGTGCAGGGAGAGCAGCCTGAGCCTGTCCTGACTGCAGGTCTGTGGTGGCTGTGATCCAGCCCCAGACAAGGTCCAAACCGCACAGAGCCCACTCAGCCTGTGAGGAGGGGAGACATAAATGCCTCAGTGGCACTGGAAGGAAGGGACAGGCTGGGAGTGAGCATTGAGGGATCCCAGCATTAGGGGATTCCCTCTCTGGGGTGCATCCATGCACAGTTCAGCACAGGGCCATGTCCCAGAGCTTCCCACAGCCTCTGACTGCTCCATCCCTGCAGGCTGAGCCCTGTGTGGGAATGGGACACAGGAACCCAGAGCATCCAAAGCAATTTGCACAGCTCTGGGACCACAACGTGGATGTGCTCCCAGCCTCATTAACCAGAGCTCAGGGCCTCTGCAGAGGGAAAGATCAGAGCCTTGAAGAGATGAAGGATTGTTCTGGCTAGCCAAGGAAGTAATTTTAATTGGCAACATTCAGCTTCCAACCGTTCAACAATAGCAAGAGGTTAACAGTGTAGAACTGGGGCTGGCTCAGAAGGGACATTTCCCTCCCTCACTGTGCACATGTCCCTGTCACTCCTTAGGCAGCTCTTTTCTCCTGCTGCCCCATCCCAAACTGAAGGGAACAGCAAAACAAACTGGATTTGTTCCTGAAGTGTGTAGCAGAATTTTGTCACTCTGTTCTGACCTTGTGGCCAAGGAGCTCTCATTCTGTTGGAAGAGACAGAGTTCTTCCTCCAGTCCCATGAGACTGCTCTTGGTTTCAACTCATCTTATCTTGGGTGAATTTTAAGGTCTTACCTTTCAGACTCTGTCACTAGGAGAAGGACATTGGATATTAAATCAACCAGCAGGAGGACACGGATAATTTTTTTTCTGTCCATGCTAGACAATTATTCCAATGGCTGTCCTAGACATGGCAGATTTAATAACTGCAAATGAAGGACATTTGTCTCTGAAACAACTGATTTGATAAAAAAATGGTAAAATCAATGAATTCATTACTACACAGACAGTAATACTTGTAGGGGGAGGGGGACACAAGCTTGTGCTGTTATAAATTATTTCACTCTGGTGACTCTTGGGTGTTCAGGGATGCATTTCTGTGCAATGGAAACAGTTGTGGTTTTTGGAACTGCAGGAGTCCCACATGCAGAGTTCATCATCCATGAGCAAAAATCCCCTGAACCACCTGTAATTGCTGACCATCCCTCATGGGCAGAGCTTGTGGGAAATCATATCCAGGAATGAGTCACCCAGCACCTCTTGTGTGCTGAGACACGGAACAGGACTGGGTAAAGATCTGCTCCCAGCTCCTCTGCTCTGCCCAGCACCAAAGCCTGAACACACAAACTGCCAGTGGGAACAAAAGGTAACCCAGCACAAAACACTTTAACCAAGAGGCTGATTTATCTGCTTCAGGAAGGGTGAGCCACAGCAGCAAGATATTCTTGCAGACTGTCACTTTCAGGATACTTGTCAGCATTTCATTTCATTTCATTTCAAAATACATCCAGCTTCAAAAATGTTCTATGACCTCTTAAAACTTTGCAATTGAAGAAATGTAAAATATATTAATTTCATTTGCAGAATGTTTTTTAACTATTATTGGAAAAGTCCTGCACAATATTTTATTTTCGCTTCTGCACCTGCTGTCTGTATGGCTTTCTATCCTGTATCCCCTATTCTCTCTTTTTTCCTTCCTGAATTTGCCACTCAAAAGAGAAGAAATGAAGGAAAATAATTACATTAAATCAATGTATCATTTAACTTTTGGCATGGTAGTGAAGAAAGCAAGAATAAAATTGTAACAACAATTCAGTATTATTAAAGAAATTTTTTTTGACAGAACGGAAAAATCAGCCACCTCTTTTGGTGAATTTCTTGGATTATCCAAGCTAGGGTAGACTCCAAAGACTTTTGGCTCCCATTAACATGGAAGGGGTTGCTGCAATTTAATTTACCATTATGTGAGGTTGGAAATAAGTGCAGAAAGTGCCATGTGATGGGATCCACCATCTTGAGGCCTTCCAGCTGTTGAGCTTTACAGAAATTACTGAAAACATTCAGCACAAGTTCACTGGGTGCTCAGTGCAAACAAACCCTGGTGGGATTCATGGAAATTCCTTCCAACTGTTCTATTCTTCCAGAAAGCAGAGGTGAAAACCCCTTCGAATATATCAGCAAAAGTCATTTAGCCCTTTGCTCATCACAGCCAGGACACTGAACTCCAGCTTGGCAGCTCCTCTCTTCTCTCTTCTCTCTTCTCTCTTCTCTCTCCTCTCTCCTCTCTTCTCTCTTCTCTCTTCTCTCTTCTCTCTTCTCTCTTCTCTCTGTCTCCTCTCTTCTCTCTTCTCTCTTCTCTCTTCTCTCTTTTCTCTCCTCTCTTGTCTCTTCTCTCTCCTCTCTTGTCTCTTCTCTCTTCTCTCTTCTCTCTTCTCTCTCCTCTCTCCTCTCTTCTCTCTTCTCTCTTCTCTCTTCTCTCTTCTCTCTTCTCTCCTCTCTTCTCTCTTCTCATTTTGCTTTTGATCCCAGTATTTCTGCTTGGGGACTGGCAGGAGAAGCCAGCACAGGATGGGAGAGCTCCTCGAGGGCCACCCATGGGCTGGAGCCACCTGACACCAGCTGAGGACCTGTCCCAACAGCCTGGCCAGAGAACCAGCAATGCCCAGCTCCAGGCTGAGCCAATTCACTGCTGTACTGAGGAACACAGAACCCAGATGCAACAGATAAATCTGAATAAATCTGTGCTGCACTCACCATTCATTTGCCCTAGAAATAACAGCCTCAGCAGAGCATGGGCTACTGGCAAGAACAGCAAAGCATCTGACATGATAAATAATGTTTACATCCAGAATCCAGATGTCATTTTCCATCCTGTAGCTTTGGAAATAATGGCCTGTTACTTCTTATTAAATCAAGGGTAATCCATTCACCTACAGGCCCAACAATAGCTGTCTCTGCTAATCTCCACTCTGGGAGCTATATTCATCAGTGGGAGAGGAGGCCTGTGTTTCCAGCAACAACTGCAAGCCAAATGATCTCCAGCAAAAGAATTTCAAATATCAATTAGCAGTTCAAACGTGTGGATCTGTCAGCACAACTCTGCCTGGTATTAACTCCAGTTTTCCACCAGTAGTGTGACCTCCTGTGTGCTCAGGCACGCACAGCCCAATATTACTCATTTCCTTCCCAAAGCTTTTCTATTTACCAGCAATAAAAAGCTCACCCTCTCCAGTGATGATTCACCCCGTGTCTACAGCACTTCAGCCAGTTTAATCCTCCTGTGGATGGAATTTATTTCAAAATCAGCCCTGCTTTGAGCTGGTTGGATGATACGACTCAAACATCCGTTTCAACCCAATTTTTATCAGGCTTCTATGAGGGAGTGGTGATAACAGCTGTGATTAAGATGCCATGACCTTGAAAAGCAATGGGAAGTTCTCTTTGAATGACCTTTATGAAGTTTGGTTTATGTCCTAGGTGGGTTGAATCACTGACACCCTTGGTTTGACCTGGCCACAATGGCAATGTGCACCTGCCTTCCCTCATCTTTCTGCCCAATTGCAAAAAAAAAAGCTTCTTTTCCTGTAAAAAAAAAAAAAAAAAGGTAATTTAGAAAACAGAGATTAAATACACAAGTGTGCAACCAATTTATTTTGGGATATTTGCACACAGCAAGATCTGGTCACATCTACTTTCAGATTCTAGTCCTTCGCTTTGGGGCTTTTGGACTGTAATTGTGTTCAGTCTTCTATTTATACAGTGAATCTATAATGTAATTTCATGAGGTACTGAGATGCACTGAAAAACATATGAGCACTAAGTTGCTCTGCCTAATCCATATGAAACAGTGCTGGAAATCAGCCTGGTAAACGTGGCAAGAGAATGAGCAAGGATTTCATCTGGGGCCCTGACACTAATCTAAAAAGGATTATCAAGGAGATAGCCTGAGATACAGAGCACTCAAAAAGAGAGGACAAGGAATTTTGTTTAAATGAATGCACTGGGTTGTGGGGGGGCTTGTAAACAATTAGCATATGGCCTTCCCACTGACCACAGCAGCAGGAGCTCATGCCTCCCAGTCACTGCACAAACCACATTCACTGCTCCAGCCACCAGACTCAAAGAGAGCTTCAGAGAAACAGATGATTTTCCAACATTAGCTTTTAATAGGGACATCATGTCTGGCAGGATGAAAGGAATGAAAAGCCCTTGCTGTTCACAGTTGCAATTCACCCCCTGTCGTCTTGCTGTCATTTCTCCACAAGCTTCACTTGTTGCTGTGGGGAACTCACATGGAGGCAAACCCACACCAAGGCACCCAATGCTCTGTGTTTGGGGTCCCAGCAGGAGGGTCCTACTGAAGTTTATGCTGGGTGCCAGAGGTGGTGGTGATTGTGGCCACCCTCCTCTGATTCCCCTTCTCCATTTTACTTATATTGTGCATTTCGTCTTAATATTGTGTTTTTCCAAAACAGTTCTGTGAGCACCTGTCCATTTGTGGTGATGGAAAGCAAAAATCAGGCCAATTAATTATTTAATTGCAGGCTTAATTTAAAACATGAGAATTGCTCTTTCTGGAGCAAAAGAAATAACTAGCTCTCTCCTTTTGTGGCAGAAACCTGAGAACCTGCTGATTGCCTCAATCTCATCCACTTTTCTTCCCCTGACAAATTGAAGGTTTTGTGGATTTTGGCCTTTTGAACTATAGGATTTAGTTTTCAAATACCAGAAAATGTTTTATGGATTGTAGCATGTGTAGTGCAGTGTTCCTATGTCCCATGTGCCTGGAGCCAATGTTTAGCTGAGATGAAGGCTTCATGGGATGTTTCAGTAACAACTGAACAAATCCATGCTAATGCCGTGAAAGAACTCTCATCCATCTTCTTACCATTCCCTTTGGGCTTTGGCTACAAATAAATTATGCATGCCCTGAAGCCCCCTAAATTATTCCGAGGTTAGTGGGGTATCATTTAATGCATGAACAACATAAATAAAGCCCTCTGGAGGCTGACAGTGCCCCGCATGCCACTGTGTTCCCAAAACTCCTGAGCATTCATCTGGAGCACACCTGCTCCATATGGATGGGGTGGTTCCACCTGTGCACAGGGGGATGAGGAACAGAAACACCCTTGTTAGACCATTCCATTCCCAGTTCATTTCTGGTATTCCCTCCTATTAAGGCTAATAAACTCATTAGTGGGGCAGTGCATTTCCTAGAGCAACACTTCTCCACCTCCCACAAGCCCAGTCAAATTCCTTTGCTGATTTTGTTGAGCAGTCCTATTTCCACACATGAACACTCCCATATAATTGTTTCATCAGCATGGTCCAGTGCATGGTTGAGTTAGAAATTTGTGCTGAGTGACGCAGAGCATTCCTTGCTTGAAGTAAAGTTGTGACAAAGGTATCAAAAGCACCTTTTCTCTTTCTTTGCATGCTGTACGGCAGAAGCTGTTATGTACCCTGCAAGCATTTATCCATCATAAAGTCATATTTGATTCAATGAGACTGGGATGGGTTCCAGTAGGTTAAATATCTCCAAAGCCAAAGTTCCCCCTTTCTGGAGTTCATGCATTTAGTTCACTTAGCTTTCCAAACATAAAAGTAACCATAACATAATAACACACCCAGGGGATCTGCAAACCTCACTGGGTTGTACTGAGCCATCTCCCATCCCTTTCATTCACAGGAAGATTTGTGCAAAATAGAGACTATTGTGATAGAAGAGGACAGACCACAAAACAGAGGGCCAAGCCCTCAAGTTGTGTATCATAATAAAGGCAGAAACATCGTCTAGATTTGTGCCAGCAGAGAATCTGGATCTTTGTACTTCAAATATACGTAAATATTTCAGAGCAATAAAAGTGAAATATGCTCTGGCTGTACTTTAAGGAGAGATTTCAGCAAACTTTATGTTTAAATTTCTTGGCTGATTAGCTCACAATGACTTCTAATTGCTTGGGAGGGTTTTAAAAAATCAAATGTGAATATACTCAAGACACAGAAACTGAGAAAGTTGTCTCCAGGTCATGGGGACTAACTTTTATTTTTTAAGGAGAAAAAAAACCCCTCCTTCAGCTCACTTGCAAGCAGCTATTGCATCCAATATTGAGGATCTGAAATGAGCAAAGACAGTTTTTTGAATGAAAGCTCAACACCTCATTTTCCACTCATCTCGCAGAGGATGTGCAGTCTTGCGGAAAATGATAGAGCGGCATTATTATAAAAATGGGAGTGATAGATAAAAGGGATCTTTTGTGTTTATTTTTTGAGCTGGCCCTTGCGGGTGGGGGCTCTCTGTGTGTGTTTGAAGATGGGATATGGATGGATCCTATCAGCCCTCACAGGGGACAGAATTACTCAGTCAAACTCAGCTCAGCGCTGGGCGTCACCAAAACACTTATTTTTTTCCCATGATACTCCAATTCCAAACCCTGACTTTCCATGCAGCTGAAGTCCCTCATTTTTCCAAAGACCCAACTATTCAGGAGGCAGGTCAGGTTTTCAGAGGAGGAGAGATAATGCAGCCACTGCTGAGAAAGCTGGCTGCACCCCTGACCACCCAGCTGGAAAATGTAGCTAATTTTATTCACTGGGGAGTGCTGGGAGGATTAATTGGATTTAGTGGCCACAATGTACTTTACATTGGTTGGGTGGAAATAGACTGATAAGAGTGGAGGTGCAAATTTCTCAGAGGTGCAAGGAAAAAAGTGGCCAAGGAGGAGGGCAATTATTTAAAGAGTCAGTGAAGCAAGGAAAAGACAATTAGCATTGGTATCACCCTAATTCACAACAATTTGCAACAATGAGTCTGAGACACTCTTCCCATCAAGGCCAGAATACATAATTTCTTGACTTTATTATAAAATATAATTTAAAAAAGTGAGCAAAAAAATGCTACATGTCCACATGGGTAAAACAGGAAAACTGAAGGACACACAAAGGAGCTGAAGGACAATGGATTTTTGGGAGTCCTGGATGTGAAAGAAAATTACACCAGATCTATCAAGCCCAGGGTTTTTCAGTGGAGCCAAACAGGTGACAGAAAATTTGAACCAGGCAGCCTTCACTTTATTTTCTGTCCCTTGGGAGCCTCTCATTTGGACTTTGCCTGAGGTGAATCCTGGCTTGTTCTCCTGCATTGCACAGGGACAGGATTCTTCTCTCCCTTGTGCTTGTAGGTTATCTGAGATGTTAACCTCAAATATCTCCAGCGCTGCAGCATGGAACAAACCTGAGAGAAGCAGACTCAATACCAGGAGCAGCAGCATCAATATTTTCTGAGCAGATTAGAAGCTGGAGTACAGCTGCCACTTCCCTGATCTTTTATCAGCCCATAATATTATTAATCACAGAGTCAAATGAAAGATACTCTGAAAGGGACAAGAGAACAGGCTTCTAATGGTAATGTGACTGGTTTATACCATGGTTTTTCTGGTGTCTTCTGTCCCCTTTTTTAAATATTGAAACCTTATTTTATAAAGATGAATTTTTTAAGCAGTATGTGGAGCCGGGGACATAGGCCAGGTCGATTTGCAATACAGCAGATACACTTTGCTGACCCTTACCAACTTTAAAAGGCTCCTCTAGGGTTTGTTGTTGTTGTTGTTGTTGTTGTTTATGGTGCTTGTGTTTAAGAGTCTCACGTGTCCAGGAAGCAGTGGACAGATGAGTGGTGAATCTCTTTAACTGAGGTTGCTCTCCTCTCCTCAATTAGACAAAAAACCACAGCCTGTTCCATTGAACTCCTCAAGTCTGTTATAAAGCACTGTTCTCCCTTCATCTGTGAATTGTTCTGTTCTGAAATAAAGCATTTCCTATTAATGCTGAGGAAGAAGATGTACATCTGTGTTAAAGGGCAAGAGAACTTGGATAACACCAGCTTAACTCAGTTCCTTTCACAGACCCATATCAAAGTTCTTTTTGGATCATATAAGTATTATTTTCAAAATTTATCCCGAAGGCCATTTTGAGCTACCCTAACCAGCCATAGCCTAAAACCTGGGGAAAGGCACCCAAACCAACCAAAATATGTACAAATCAGTCTCTAATTTTGGTGTACCTGCAAATGCATAGGGGCTGAACATCAAGCTGGTTGCTTTTTACAGTTGCGTGCAAAACACCCAGTGCACTGTAGGTGTTATTTATAAACCTATTGATTTTTATTATTTATCTCTATGCCTGTCTTGTTCTCTGCCTGCCAGCTGATCACTGTCAGATGTACTAGATTGTGCACATGGATTGGACTGGAGTTGATGGGATTAATTGATTTGATTACATGGAGTGAAATCAGTGGATTTCACATCAAATAGAATCAATAACCTGAATTACATTAGACAGATGAGCAAACACCGGACAGGATCATTGCTCTGGCTTTCCTGGAAGGTTAAAATGGTTGAGATCAGTGGATTGGACTCATCTGTGCACAACACAGGGACCGGTTCCATTTGAGTCGCACTGGTGGCCTCAATAACTACAATTCCTTTTTCAACTTGAGTTTATATTGATCTTTATTATAATAATTATACCTAGTGGCAATCACCCTCTCTGATACACACAAAAAAAGTTCATTATATGACACAGAGATGAAGTGGCTCATTTTCCCCCTATTCTAATTTGGTAAATGGTGATTACAGAGGTAGGAGCTTAGCGAAACCCAATGAGCCTTGCTACGTTAGTTAGATTTTTAACAAGTCATCTTTACTGAGCCCTTACTGCATGGAGCCCAGTTAGATGACAAGTCCAACCCTCCTGCCTGCTGGTACTGTTGTTATTCTCTTGATTATCCTCCAGCATGTTGAACACTCCTGTGTGAGAAGGGCAGCACCATCACACAAGGCCACCTTTCTCTTGTCCTTAATCAGAAATGTTGAACTGTTCTCTAACCCCTGAGAGGGAAAAGAATTCATTAGATTTCTTCCCCCCCCCTCCCCCCCCCACTTCTGAATGCTGAGTGCCTCTTCCTTTTTCTCTCCCTTCCTGGGGGAAATGTGTGAGGAATTAATGTTTAGGAAAAAAATATTAACTTTCCCAATTCCCACACGAGGCTGAATCCCATCATCTGCACAGAACTGCAGCCAAAGGTCACTGTAACAGAGGGGTAGGGTGTTAGCAACGTATCCTTTCAGCTCAGTGATCAAAAATAGAAGATTAGCCACCTCTTTCCTAGCTTAGTGACATAAAAACCATGGACCTGGCCTGTGAAAGGAAAAGGCAGACTGTGTTGACAAAGAGAAGAGAGTTCAGTGGATCATGACTGAAGCTGTCATTTAGAAAAAAAAAGTTCATTCATATTTTCCCATAAATAACACTCCCAGATTAGGGTGCAGAAGGCACAAGTGTTGACAGGAAATTAGGGAGAGTTAGAAGAAAGGATCAGAGCCAGAGGCTGACTACACTTGTGAATCCTTTCAAGGTCAGCTTAAATCTTCTGTATTTACCCCCAGTTTGTGTCCAGCAAGCATTTCTTGTAAAACTGATTAAAGTTTGTGTGGAAAAAAAAATAAAATCTACATTACTGCTAGAACAAGCATCCCAGACTCGGTCCTTTTTGTTATCTTCTGCCCTTTGGATTTTCTTTCTGTCTAAGAACTGAGGCCAGAGCCTAAATCCACAACTGGCACCCCTGGAACAAAGCAGATTTCCCCCAGGTCTGGTGGTTTTGGAACCATCCCAGGCAAGGGGTGGACATGAAAGTCCACCCTCCAGGACACCTGTCTTGCTCTTCTTCCTCCACCTGACTAGATGGGTAATTTCTCCATGTTCCCATTGCTCAAACACACATGTAACACAGGACATTGAGGCAAAGGATAGAAGATAAAAGCAAAATAAAATTATTAGGGAATACAGATAATACAAGTATTACATCTTTATTTAAACTGTGGACTTTTTAATTACAGCTGTAGTATTCAGCTGTAACTTCTTTTTTATTTACAGAATATTGATTTCATTCTAACTTGGAGAATCTGAATTTTTTTTTTTTAATGGGTGGTGATTGCCTGTTGTATTTATGTACAACTTAACAGGGACATTTCCTGGTCTCCAGAAAGGAGAGTGGATTGGGCTATTGAAGGACAGGGAAATATATCTGGTTTAGAATATGAAACCCACAGCAGCACTCCACAATTTAGCTAGTGACACAATGCTCTCCAACCTTACTGAATGCTGAGGGATTGGCTGGGTTTAAAAACACCTGAGATGCCGAAAAGCTCACATAATGCCCAAAGAACAGAAAAGCTGCAGCATTTGGCTCAAAAACACCTCCAAGCCCAACCTGTAACTCATCAACATTGCCAGTTCTCTGCTGGGACCTCGTGCCTCTCACCCCCTTCCTCCAGCTCCGTTCCCCTCTGCCCTTCCCGTCCCCCCAGGAAGGCTGACTCTCATCTGTCTGCAGTTAGCACAAACCAAAGTAACTGGACTTGCTGCTGGAACAGAAGAAATATGTGCTGTTAACAGTTCATTGAGCTGTGAGATGAACAAGCTGGGTGTTGAAAAGGAAATCCGAGCTAAGAGTACATTTCCAGTGCTAATAACGCTTTTTTCCTTTTGTTGTATGTTTCCAAACACTGATTCTAGAACGGCTGTCATCCAGGTTTTTTTTTTTACCAGAATTAGACAACAGGACAAATTTAAGGTATCATGGAGTCATTTATCCTTGCTAAATGACAGCTCTGCGTGCTGCATTTGGAGATCTGGTTTTGTCCTCCATCTTTTGTTAAAAATTCTGTCGTGTTTTCAGCTGTCATTGCCTTTTGCAACAAAGTCCCCTGCAACATTTCTGAGCCTGTCTCATCTGTGTTCCCTTGTAATGATGAAGGGACAGGCTGGAGATCAAGGTGTGAGTTTGCAGGAGCAGGAGCGAGGCTGCTTCCCAGTAAGAGGAAGATGGAGCAGTACCTCTCCTGATTTTGGGGGGTACTTTGCTCTCTTAAAATATGACAGAGGTTTGGGGAGCCAGGCTGGCTGCTCATGATGGGAAAGACACCACATAAGAGCAGCCATGAAGAGAGGAGGAGAGGCACGTGGGGCTGGGTGTGAGATGAAAGCAGAAAAACCCACACACGTGAAGTGTCCCTTGTTTTTCCCCAAAGTGGTGTCTTAGAGGAAATCCTATTTCCAGGGACAGAGACATTCCTACAAAACCTGTGTAATCCCCTCCTTTGTTGAGGATTATCACAGGTGAGGCAGGTGGAGGTGTGAGCTCCTGTTCCCAGATGTTTTTGCTCTCTTCTCTCTGAACAGATGCTGTGTGCAGGCTGCTCTCTGCTATTCTTGGCAGGAGGTAGCTCCAATAAAATTTTGAACTCAGCTTTTAGATGGAAGAGAGTTTGAGTTGGGTTTTTTTAGGATCATTATGTGCAGCAATTGCATAGCCTGCAATGATTTAGAGATCATCTCTGCTACAGTCAAGCCCATTTGGCGTTTACTTTCATGACCCACAATGGAGACCTCATGCTGCAGTGAGGTTTGTCTTGAATTTTTGTTTCACTATCACAAAGCCATCATCATCTGGTTTTGCTTCTGAGTTTTATCTTTTGCTCAGGAGAGGAGTGCCATATATTATTCACATCACATTATGTTCACAACATTTGAGGTGCTGGACAAATGCATTATAAGGAAACAGTCCCTGCTGTGAAGAGTTTACAACCCAGGCAGAAAAACCAGATGAAATTTAGAGGCAAAGAGATGTAGTGTGAACAAACAAAATGAGATAAGGAAACATTAAAGGTGTCATGATTAACAGACATGCTGTTAATTTTTCTTTTTAATACTCCATTTTAATGGCAGAGACTATTGAAAAATTTTCAAAACTCCTCCTTCTGCTGAAAGAAAAAAGTTTTCTGTGAAAACACGAAACTGGGTTTACTCATGTCGTTTGAATTGAATCTTGATTTTCAGAATTTCCTTTTCATCTCTTGAAGACTCAGTTGCAGAAGTGCTTTATTAAACCCTGTTTTAAAAAAGATCACATGTTCAATTTGTCTTAACAAAATTTATTTTCCCAGAATTATACTCCCCATATTAAAAAAAGTCTTTCTTCTCTTGCAATAATTCCACTTTTGATGCAGCACTGACAACAGGTACTATGTCATATATTCACACCCATCAAGTGTGTTTTCACTGCCTTGGGTTCATCCCCTGATCTTCTTTCACAGGCTTTGTCAAACCTTCCAACCCCTGTTTTTTTCACCAGGGGAGATCTGTGCATCTTTTGGTTGCACTCAGCAAACTTCTGATTGTCCCTTTCCTCTCTGTTCTCCAGACCTGAGGGGCTTGGTGGCTCCTTTGCTGGCCCTGCTCCCCACCACTCATCCACACACAGAAATAAAAGTCTGCTTGATACTGGTTCTTGGAGGATCTCCCATCTCATGGAAACCACAAACTTCTATCTCTCATCATAATCTTGCACGTTTATCACCAAAACTCCAGAGTGGGCTGGTACCTTTGTGGGTAGCAAATTTTCCATTTAATTATGGGATTTTAGCTTGCTTTTCCTAGCAGGTCTTTTCCACAGCAGCTGACCTTCAGTGAGTCCTTGAATCATACAATTGCCTTTGTCAGACTACAGCAGTGAACATCTCCAATTTTTTTAAATTTTCTTCACTGCCTTTCAGTTCAGCAGCAACATCCTTGAGGTGTCCTGTGAAATCCTGACACAGGGAAGCACCAGCCTGTGTTTGCATCCAGGCAGGGGATGGCAAGCCCAAGTGAACAGTCATTTTGATGTGATTTTAGGAGCACGGATTACGTTGCCAGAGCTAACACGCTCTTTTCAGGCTGTTCGTATTTCATTAAAGCCAAGCAGAGAGAGGAGGGGGAACCACTGCTCTGTGTGGTGTCACAGCACTGGGAACAGAGCAGGGGGAGCTGGGCAGGGACTGGGGGTTCTGCTTAATGGGAAACTTCCTTTAGAGGAAAGCACATTCAGGAGGGATGATGTCATCTGGTGTCATCTTTTTAGATACCTTTCAATAAATGTTTTCATTAGATCAGAATTTTTTCATTTTGACCAAGAAGGTATATCTTTTTCTGAGTTTAATGCCAAATTTAATTATTTTCCAATGTAAGCTGTACTGTCCACTGAGGCAACAGGGTTTTCCATGTGTGAGAGGAGCTCAAATGCTGCAGGGACACTGCTCAGTAAAAAGTGCTGTGAATGGGGTTGGCAGCAGCTGATAAAGTTCCTGACAGTGAGTGAGCCTTAAGGAAGCCATTTTCCAACTTATTTTACACTCACTCCAACTCTAAAAGTTCCAGGTTGGGTTCAAATAAAATGGAGGTTTGGTGTCTAAAAGTGCTTTTGTCTTTCTTGCTGTGCCCACACCAAGGAAAATTAGTCCCTCCAGGATGTGGATATTTTCAGTCCCATCACCAGCCTGCTCTGCCCTCAGGACTCCCTCTGTGTGTTAGTGCTGGTTGCATTTCTCAGGAGTTGAGGTTTAGCAGATCCATCAGTGAACCTGGAGTCTGGTTAAATCGCTTCTGTGTTTTGTCTTCCCCAAAGCAATGCAGCAGAGGAATTTTGCTTTTTCAGATTTCCAAGTGTCAAGGCAGAATATTGTTTGTGTGCCAGTCTCCTATTTGTTATCAGCAGCTCCAGTTTCTGCCTCAACTGACCTACACTGTCAGGGCACAAAGGCTGGGCTGCCTTTGCTTTGCTTTTTAACCACATTTCCAGATTTCTCTTCCCTGCCTCTCCACCAGCTCACTCACTGAATTCTTGTTGATGTGGAACAGGCTTCACAAGACTTGTTTGCCTCTCTGAGCTTTTAAATGTCTCCACTGTCACCTCTTGTTTTGGTTCTCAGACTTACTTCTCTACGCTATTTCCATGATTTATAGTTGATTGCTGTTGCCACTTTTTACTGTAACATCTACTTGCGGATATAAAATCAGGTTTCACATACACAAAAGATTTCTATTGGAGAAATGAAAATGCTATTGAAATGTAAAACCCACTGAAATAAATCATGGTGTTGGGGGGGAAGTGATGAAGATATACTGTTTCATTTATATAAATATACTTAACTGAACAGGTGACATTCCAGGGAACCATCAGCAGATGGCAAATCAACCAGCTCAGGGGGAGCAAGCTCTGCTGCTTTAAGAATGAGGTCGCTATTTTTCTCCAGTGCATAAATCTATGGTTTATAGTTATTGCATGACAACCTGCCACTAATTAAATTATAAATGACATGACAAGGAAGAAACACCTTTAAAAATCACTGAATAACTTTTTGGGACACTTTTAGCGTGTTCCATCTATGCTCCACTTTCTGAAGTACAGCGACATCTCCCCGTGTTTGTGTTTAAAGCAAATTGAGCCATTGAAGGATCTGACACATCTCCCTTCACCAGAAACTGGGTGAGCTGTGGAAGCCTCTGCCAACAGCCTGAGCTCATCCCTCATTTCCCTGCTCAGGAGCCCTGGCCAGCTGATTTAGCAGGCAGAGGGAACCTTCTGCAAGTGGGAAAAGAGTTAGTGCCCCTCATCATCCTCATGCTGGAGGAGAAACAACCCTGTGAATAATGAGTGGATGATCCACCAAGAGGTGACATTTTAATCACTATACGTAGTTAATAATAACATTTGTGAATAATAACACTTGGAAATAAAATTCATGGGATAACAAATAAAGCCTCCTCAATTCCCCAGGCTAAGCTCAGCAAAGTCCTTGCTCCCAGCCCTCCAGTGAGGCTCCTGGCCTGTGGCAGAGATGACCCACACTCCCACCCCTTCTGAAACCTTGCTGTGCTCACCTCCCCAGTGCCCATTTCACTGAGTTCCATGTGCTGCCACGGGTGGTCCAGGTTTGTTTTCCAGGTCATTTGGAGCTCCATGGATGGTGCTGCAGGCAAGAAACCCACGTGGCTTTCCCTGCCAGTGCCTCAGTGGGACCCACGTGCCATCCCTGGGTGCTCAGAGAGCCACGTGTCACCCTGCAGATAATTAGCTGATAAAGCAGGTTTATTACCTCCCTTTTCCCGCCAGAAAACGACATAAATCATAGCAGATTTTTCCTTTGATAACTTAATGCTGCAGATGTGAAGCGTTTGGGGATGAATAGGACTCAGTGTTTGTTAATGAGAGTTTAATGTCTTAATCTTCTGCATTAAACTCCAGTTAATTAATATTCATTCAATTAGAAAATGTAAAAAATAAATTATACAAAATCAAGCTTTACACAGGAAGCAAGTGACCTCCTTTCTGGTATTTTCAGGTGCTAATTAGATTAGCTCCTTTCCTATGAGGGGG
This sequence comes from Pycnonotus jocosus, assembly GCA_013400435.1. Taxonomy (NCBI): domain Eukaryota; kingdom Metazoa; phylum Chordata; class Aves; order Passeriformes; family Pycnonotidae; genus Pycnonotus; species Pycnonotus jocosus. The sequence goes on along the minus strand of VWYP01001552.1, from coordinate 777,105 downwards.
GAGGCACCGAGTGCTGCCAGCACCGAGGGGAGCCTTGCAGTTGGGTGCAGACTTTGTTCTGGTCTGCCCTGAGCTGGTGGAGACCAAAAACTACAGCCAGATGAAACAGGATTACAGTTTTTGTGAGCCTGCAAAGCTTTCTGGTCAGTGGTAAGGCTCTCTCTGCTGGAATGTTGGTGTTCTATGGAGCTGGGTGTTGCTGGGAGAGAAGGATGTGTGCTGAGCTTGTGGCAAACTGCGAGCTCTACAAAGTCTTGATTTCAGTCTGGTTCTGCCGGCTGCCTTTGGCTGAGTCTTCTCCCCTTTGTTGATGGTTGGAGGTTTTTTTGGTTGGGTTTTTTGTTATTGTTGTTTTTGTTTTTGTTTTCCTGCTCTGAACAGACTCTCTAAATTTGGAGTTCTTTAGGAAATGGTGTTCCTTTGGAGCTGACTGTCTCAGCTTAGAGCCAAGAAGCAGCCCTCTGGGATGAAGAGGTGCTCTGACTTCAGCAAGGCTAAGGGCAGAATAAAACAAGCCAGCCTGAGCTGACTTTATGCAAACAGACCACAGGGGTCCTAAATAATCACTATTGCCATCTCATCTGATGTAACTTTGAAGCTGGCCTTGCTTTGAGTCAGGGCTGGCACCAGCTGACCCACAGAGGTCCTTCCAGCCTCAATTACTCCATAATACTGTGTTTCTTCTACTTGCCTGTGTCCTGAAGCCATGCTTGTCTTCTGTTGCAGAAATACTGTAAAAGGCAGCAAGAGCCAGTGGAAAACTCAAATTGCACAAAGACCTGCTGTGGATTATTGCACACTGTGCTGGGGTGGGAGGGGGAGCAGAGGAACAAAGGTTCTGTGCTGGAATGTGCTTTGTAGTGCATCATCCATCACTGTCCTCTTCATCTGCCACTTTCCAGCAGCCCTGAATAGCAATTTGTTTTTAAGATGGGAGGGACAGGCATCTGTGTGAGTAAAACTCAGTTATACCTTATATTGTAAGTTTGTCAAAAGGAGAAAACATCTTTGGATGAGATTAGTGAGGTTTTGGGGACCTGGTTTTGTGTGTGTGCTGTTAAGAACAGAAAGCAGCACAGAGTGTCAGTGACACTTGTGATGGTCCCTTGTATAGGAGGAGGGGGTGCTAAAGTGACAAATATTTTAGAAAAACTAAAAAAAAAGTTGCAAAATTACTGACACAGAGACCATGAGACCCAGCTGGGTTATTAGATCATCTCATCCTGCAGAGAAATGGAATTATTGGTAGTGTGATGCTCCTTATTTAACTCAGGCCATCACAAAGGCATAGTGATTTGGAAAGGAGGCACAAATGAACTACAGTGTTACAGCCAGAGGCACCCTGACAAAAAGGGGAATATTTCATGGAAGGGAGGTCAACGATGCTGCAAAGGAGAGTTTCCCTCTGCTGTCTGCTCCTGCTGTGGCCCTTCACAATAGAGCACAATAACCACCATGGCTTCTCCTGTTGTGAATTCCTGTGAGGGCTCACATCCCACTGCCTTTTTTTTTTCCACTCTGCTGCTTCTGTATCTTTCTCCTGCTCTCTCTGCTACACCTCCTCATTATCTAAAATGTCTTAATCTTCAGAACCTGTGCTTGGTTTCAAGCCAGATTCCTGCTTTCCTTGGCTCATTCCAGCTATCACAATAGTTGGCACCAACTGTACAGGCTGTGCTTATGGCCCCAATTCAGGATGTTGTGAGAGATGTTTTGGTTTTTATTTGTCTGGTGCAGGCAATGCTGAGAGCCAGGGGCTGCTGTCCTGATTCACTGCAGTGCTTTCTATTCGTTGGTGCAGCTCTGACTTCTTAATTTACTGTGCCTTGCAAGGCTGAAGGGGAGGAGGGAGGCACCAAAGTGTCAGGTTGATGGAGTTGGTTGGGTCAGATGATATTCCCTGATCACAATGCCCCTGTGTGACAAAGAATTTCTGCACACCCTTAACTAGTAATGTTTTGGGTCTGTTGGATTGATGAGCTCTGGTTCTGTGTGCTCAAGTGCTTTGCTGGACTGACCTGCTGGTCTGGAGTGTGAGTGTCACTCGTTTCTCTGGACCTGGTGCTCTTGGTAATTAGCCTTGCCCCTGCCTTGGAGATGAGTTCCAGGCATTTGGTGGATTGGCAACGCTGTAACAAGACTGAACTCATTAGAAGGTTAAAAAATAGAGCACAGTGCCCAAGGTTATTGATTAGCCTTTGTTGGAATCATGTGGGCAAAGGGCAGGATATTCCTCATCTGTTTTCTTCTGTAACCAAGAAAATATTACTGTCCATACATATCCCACAAAACCTCCTGGCTGAGGAGCAGGTAGAAGCCTTTGGGAGATCAGAGACTTTACCCTGCATGTTCTGTTTTCCAGGACAGCTTTTCCTCACTGAAGTAATTCCTGCTTGAGTGGAGAGCTACCAAGCACATTGTGGCTGTCACCACCCCAGATCTGCAGGCTGTGTTTCTCCCTAACATTACAGATTTTCCTGCCATTTCATCCAGGCAGCTTTTCTTTCCTTCTGTGATAATTGGGGAAAATGGCTTTTGTGGGTCTGTCAAAGAAGGACACCAGTCTCAAATTCCCTGTCCCAACCCACTTCAGAGTCAAGCGGTGTTTATAATTGACAAGATTAATCTCACCAGATATTGGAGGACTTTCAGAAAGACTGAAGTCTTTCATTTCACTGCTCACTCAGGCTGCTCAGGAAGATTAGACTGAGTGCTGATGGCTTTGCAAACTGCTCCAGTGGACACTGAGTAAGTATTTTGGGAAGCACAGCTGCAAAACACTCCTAATCCAGCCCTCTCAGTAACAAGCCTTACCTAACCAGCCTGGTCCAAAACACCAAACCCTTGACCACAAATCCTCCTTGTTATCCTTTTAAGAAGGACTCAGTGCATGCTCAGAATTCACAGCAGTATACTCTGATCTGCTGATGGGTTTTGTATTGTGCTTCTGGGCAAAACTGGGCAAAATAAGGTCAGAAGATGGGCAAGGACCTGGACATGCACCCCCAGGCTTGGTGTCAGATTGGGATTAATCCTGGTATGCTACAGATGTCTACTTCATTCACTGAAAATATTTTGAGATAACTATACAGCTTGTTTTCACTGGTTATTGGAAATTTATTAAAGAGTGACAAGTCTTGTTAAAATGAGCTGTGCTTTCTGCCCAAGAATTTAGAGTAGACCAGTTTTGGGGGGTGTTTCAGCATCCGGGTTATACATGTAGAAATGCTCCTGAGAGTGCCACCAAAAGATTTGTCAAAAAGTAAATAATTAGGGTGTTTTCCATATGAAACTTGGAGTGTATTCAAAATTAAAATTGCTGCTTTTCAGAATCAAAACTTTATATAAGTGCCATATATTTTAAAGGACTGTACCATACTCCAGTTAAGGTGTCTCTCCAATTATTTCCATCTCAAGGGTGAAAAGATGAGTTTGAGAGTCTGTCTCTGAGGTCTGAATCTGAGAGAGCACTGCTCAGTAAAGTGGCCAGGCTCCTGCTGTGCCAGGTCTCCCCAGGGCGGCTCTGCTTATTTCTTTTCATATCTATCACTTCCTCAAGTACACATACATTAATGATACTGATAACAGCAAGAGGGGGTTTTCCATTTCATATTTATCTCTGTTTTCTTGGCTTCTGCCCAGTCTGAAAAGTCTCACCAAAAGAAAAAAAAAAATAAAATCAAAATAAGAGCTGTTGTGTCTGAACTGATTACAGGCTATCAGAATTGATGTCCCCTTCAAATTCTGACCAGCCCTCAGAGATGGACACGTCTGTTCTCCTGGCTGATGCTGATGGGTCACTCATCCCTACAGGGGGAGCTTGCTTTTTCCCTTGGGTGATGGGGACATTTTCTAAATGGGATTTTATTACAGTGACAGCTCCGAGTGTGAACTACCCCATTTATGTGATATTTCCAGCAGCTCCACCGATTATGGCCACCTTTGCCACAAAGAACAAGGAAATTAAGAGCAGCTAATGGAGCTACACAGCTTTGGGTGCCAAGTCAGGAGCCTGTGACAAAGCAGATCAGTCCCTGCCTGCCTCTTTCTTATTTTCCTCACTGTCAGATATTTATTGTAATAGTTGAAAGGCAGCATTTAGCTGGCATAGCACTTTCTATTTAAGGTGCTTTGCAGTACAGGCCATTCCACAGATAAGGGGAAAAGTATGTTTGAGGACAATATTGGGACTGAAATGGAAATTGCCTTAAATTGGGCTGGCAAGCATCCTTATCATTCATTGGGATGATTTAAGTACCTCTTTTAGAAAGGAGAAAAAAAGTAGAGGTGTTTGCATGGGGGAAAATATTCTAAAACTAAAACTGTCCTCTGCTCAGTCATTAAATAAATTCATGACCCAGCAATGCCTCAGGGAGTTTTCCTTGCCCAGCCAGGCAGGCTGCAGGACTCTGGGGCCATGCTGAGAGCAGGGATCAGCTTCTCCAAGGGCTGTTCAGACTCCTTCAGGAGAATATTTGCTGAATTGGAGGGCTGGTGATGGTTAAGGAGGGGATCCTGTCCTTTGCCTCGACCTCCAAAGGGCAGGAGAGCTGTCCCCATTCCTGTGGGGCTATCCTGTGTTCATGGAGCACACAGCAGCCTTTCCCAGGACTTGCTATTGAGGATTCACTTTTGTGGAGCAATTTGTAAGCTGCACAGGAAGCTGCTAAAAATATGAGCAGCCCAGGATGGAGGATCCTGGATTATTCATCCCTCAACTCACTACAGGGCCCCCAGGGGATGAACATATCCTTTCCCTTTCCAGTCACTGCTGGTATTTCTATGGTCATTACTTCAGGATTTTTGTAATATCAGAAAAAAGAAACTATTACAGGGGGTGCTGTCTTTTTCCATAATCTGGATTGTAGTATTTACCCTGATGAGCACAAAAGAAGCCTTGGATAGTGTTGGACTCCTCAACACTGGCATCACCTGCCTTTATTTAGCACCTAAGGCTCCTACAGCACTTTTTGAGGTGTAGATGCCAGAATTACACATTGTTCCTCTGAGCTGCAACCAGTTTGGAGTGCAGACTATTGCAGGTGCTGTGGGGTGTTGATTCTGTCCCCATATTCAGAGCAGAAAATAAGGAACCATGGCATGTAACTGCAAATGAGCCAGGACTGTGCTTATCAGAGTGTAATTACCCTGATCTGTGACCTTGAGGGAGCTGAGGCTCTGATAAGAAGCCCCTGGGAATGGTACTCTCCTGTCAGACTGAGAACATGCACAGAGATGAGCTGCTGCTCTTATCTCAGTTTCTCCTTTATTTCTTCCTCCATTTTTTCCCCTCCCTATTTCTACAGAAAGAGCTTTGAGAGTTGGTTTGTTTGTTTGTTTGGGGTTTTTTTCTGCAATCCGAAGAAAATCACTTTCACATCCTTTTTCTGACAGGGCCTTGAATATTTCTGGGCTCCTCCATGATGCCCTGAGGGCAGCCTTGGTGTCCCAGTGTCACCTGTGGTGGTTCTGCTCCGACAAAATGTTCTGGCTCAGTTCTCCTGTTCCCAGTGGCCATTGGCTCTGCAGCCCTAGCACCATCTGATGGGCTGGCAGTGCTGAGGGGTCTGAGCACACTGTACCAGCAGCACTGAAGACAAAACTCTCATCATGGTTTCCCCTTGGGCACGTGGATCTTCACACTCTGGTGAAAGGCCTTTCATGGTTTCATTCAGACAGGGGTTAACTCTCCAAAAACCCTCCCTGTCCAAAATAAAGCATTTACACTCCAGGCCATATGACCCAAATTGCCTTGTCAGCTGCCCAGCTCCTCCACAGACACCTCCAGCTGCATCCCATCTCTCCTGGATCTCATCACATTTCAAATATTCCCTTCCATCACGAGGCACACCTTCTGTCAGTCCCAAGAGGGAAAGCTGATTAATGCAGAGCAGAGGCAGTGCCTGTGCTTGGCAAATAGTGTGGTACCTATGGAGAGCAAAACATTTGGTGTAAAGGAGCAGTGTCCACGATACAATCATTTAAAGGGAATTATTTTAGGCTGCCTCCGGTCTGGTCTCAAAGTCTGACTATTTTTATCAGTGAATTAGGAGTTTTATCCAAGAGCAGTTCAGTTTCTGAGCACACAGTGTGCTTTGCCATGTGAACTGAAGTGTAATAAAGAGGAAGTTTTGATACTCAAAACATGCACTCTTGGTCTTAAAATGCTGCTGGAGGTGTACACACACAAAAGCAAGGTGAAATTGCCTGAACCTGCAGAGCAGATTTTGGCAGGGCTCTGAACAGGCCCAGGCAGCCTGGTCTGCTTCTCTGTCAGCTGGAAGATAATACTCAGTGCACCCTCAGAATGGACACAATTCATGGTTCACTTATGTTCCTTCCAGTTGGGTCAAAAATAACTAAATATCTGCTGGGCCTAAACAAAATTAACTGTATAGTGTAGAGCCATGTGGAGAGCTAGAGGAGAGTTAGCAGTTGGGGGTTTCATATAAATAAAAGCATATGTGCCATATCAAGAGGAAATAGAAAACTTTCTATTGCAGCTTTTGCTGGGGATGTTGTTTGTAAGCATGTGTCAGGTGAGTACTTTTTAATTTGTGTCTGGAAATTGTTCATTATAGTAAAAGGGGTATGGAAAGTATTGGACCTGTGACAGATCCAGGTACCTCTGAATCTGAGGAAAAGGCATCTATAGTTTTGGTTTGGAAATGAGAGTATGTGGATGGGATCCTGAATCTTCCTATCAGTGCAACATATGGTGTTGCCCACAAAAAAAAAAGCTCAACATACTGGAAAAAGAATTAGCAAGTATATCACAAGAAGCTGTGCAGAAGTGCTTTGTGTGTGTATTTTTTTCAGCATCTCCACCTAGGTGGAAACCACAAGGGTGCAATTCAGTTTCCAATAACCATGTCTGCTACCTATCTATAAACCCACAAAGCCTAGGTACAGCTGTACCCTGCTCTCAGGGGCTGGCTGCAGTGGCAGGAAGCACACGTGCTCCTCGTAGGCTTCCTTGGTTATTTAAATATCCAAAGCAAACGTGGTACTGCCCTGACATGGTTGTTTCACTCTGTGCTGTTGCTTCTCTAAAATGACAATACTTTTGTACTGTTTCTTCTCTAAAATGCTGTGCCCTCCATCACTGGGATCATTTCCAGCAGGAGAGCAATCTGATGTCCCATTGGAGCAGTTCAACAAGGGGTATTCTGAGAAAGGAGAGAACAGGATTATTTTTTTCTTACCTTTATGCCCTTGTCCACCTGCCTTCAGTTACACTTGACTGTCTCTACTTCCCAAATGCTAACACTGATTAGTTCCAGAAATCCACCCAGTTATACAGAGCTTCTGGAAAGTTGAAATTAGACTTTTCCCTAGAAAGTTGTGTTGTCTCCTTTGGGGCCCTCAGCTAAGGACCCTTCCTCTCTGTGTGCTGGTGCTCATAGGAACAAACTCACAGCTACTTCTTTGAGGGTTACTTTTCAGTTTCAAGAGATTGTCTTATTTTTGGGCCTTTGGCAACATCTGTCCTTTCTCTGGTAACACTCTGGGTCTGTCTTCAGAGCTTTGGGGATGGAGTCTCAGCCAGCCAGCCCACACCCTGGGGTATGCTGAGAACATTCCTGAACAGTTGTGCTGGCTGCTCCCGGCTCCAGTGTCAGCAGCACAGACTGACAGCGTCCTGCTAAACCTTGAACCAAAACTGCAACTTTCATTTTGCTGCTAATTGTTTGGAATTCTTTGAACTCACGTCTGCGGATGGCACTTAAAACTGCCTCTGCCTGGTACACCTCATAAACAGATGGAGTGTTTGTTGACGTTTCTGTGACAGCTTGAAAACTTGTTTCCTACCTCTGAGCTGAGCCCTTTCTGCCTTGTCCTCCATCTGCCATCTCATTTTAAAACTAGCAGAACAACTCGAGTGAAGCAATTCCGACTTTTTCCATCTGTGCACAGTTAATTAAGAGGGTAATGAGAGCTCCGAATGAACAAGCCCTGCATTAATTCAAGATATGATTAAGGGAATCATCCAAAAATGAAAAATATATATGTGCCTACATGCATATATTTTTTAGAAGCCTTGAGTCCCTTTTGTCTGTCCCTGTACTTGCCAGCATTATGGTTAGGGATGATTAAAAAATAGGAAAGATGACTGTGGAAAACTGACTCTGTATTCTGAACATGAAATCTGTGTAAAAGCAGCTTGAAGGTGTAGAGATGGTTGTAACTTCAATATGTGTGAAGGTGGAGCTTGATAGTGGGAGAAGAAAATGCTATTTGCTTTTTGGGGGGTCAGAAAGGTGAGTTACAGGATCAAAGGCATGGAGAGATCCACAACCCAAGGAGTTGCCTCAACTGAAATTAAAACCTATGGTTCTCTGTGATATTTGCTTTTGTGGCCATCCCTGCATGCTCTCAGCCAGGCAATATGTGGCTGCAGGAACGTAACTTGGGAAATTCTACAACAAGCCAACACTGTCTCAGCAGTTACTGAATCAGTAATTCCAGCCTAGGTTGGAAAAAGGGGGGATATTGCTTGATTTTGCTCCGATCAGACAACAAGAATCCTTGCTGGAGACCCAGGAGAACAAATTGGACAGGGAGCAAGGCAAAGCTTGGTCCTGCAAAGTTTAAATTGACGAGGTTGAGAGCTGGGGAAGGACAGGGCTGGGATAATGTGGGAGGTGATAAAGGACATGCAAAAGAAAGAGGCATGAAGACCTTGGAAAGAGGAGGAGGCTGCAGAGCAGAGCAGCAGCTCTTCTCTCTTTACCTTGTGCCTCCCTCCAGGTTTACAGCCCACATTTTGCTTTACTGGGGCAGAAAAATGAGTGGCACTGAAGAGGCTGAGTGAGTTCTTGTTTGGGTTTTTTTTTTCCCTGCCCCTTCTTGGTTTCTTGCAGCAGCAGGAAACACAGAAAATATTTCTAAACAAAGCTTGAAATTGGCTGTTTGCATTTTGCCTGTGAAATTTCCTGTGGCTCACAAATTGGACTCTCATCTCCGCGCTGCCAGGGAAGGCAGACGCATTAGCAGAGCTCGGTAGAGCTCTTGGCTACAGCCACCAGAGAGGGGCTGGGATTCACCTGTTAAACGCTTTATCAATATAAATAAATAAATAAACAAATAAAAAGGCATTTTTCTGGCTCGTGGTGGTGGCTGGTGAAGCCTGTTGCCTGGCATGCCACTGAGAATAACTCTTTTCAGCCCACCCCTGGTGCTGTTTGGCAGGGAGGGGTGGCACAGCAGAGGGAAAGTGGCAGGCTGGGAAAGCTCGTGGCATTTACACAGGGACCCCAAGGAGAGGCTGCAGTGAGGTGTCCCACAGCACACCATGGCACAGGCTGGGAGGGAAGCTGTCAAAATATGGATCCTCTGATTTCTAAATTATTTCCAAAGCACTGTAGGAAACAGGGCTAGAAAGGAAATCAAGATACAATCCCCTGCCCCAAAGGAACATCAAAATCATCACTTCTGTCAGGCATTTGTATAATCTGTACTAAGAACCTCCCCAGGTAGGGAGTTCACACCCTTCCTGGGCTATCTTTTCTGGAGTTTAACTACCCTTGCTGTTAGAAAGTTTATCTTAATAACTGGTCTGGATCTCCCTGGCTGTAATTTAAGCCCATTATTCCTTGTTCGACCTGATGTGGAGACCAAATTTATTCTCCTTTCTGCACAACTTCCTGAAAGCAGGTATGTCCCTGAAGGTGTGTGTGGAATTCAGCCTGCCATGGGAAGCAGGGATACAAACACCCATTCTGAAAGGCACCAGTGACACATTTGTGTGCCAGGACTCCCCTTGTCCCTCCAGGTGTTCCCAGCTCTGTCCCAACACCAGAGCTGGGCTGGGTTTTGAATTTTTTGGTGCCACTGGCTGGGACAGCGTAAACTGAATGGAGAAGGGAAGTGGTCATGGAACTGGGTTATTATCAACCTGATGTTCAAACTGTGAGTGGGTTAATACCCTCACAGCATCTGAACAACAAAATGGACAAGAAGCTTTCCCTAAAATCTGAAGAAAATTAAATTCTTCCCCAAGATTGCAATGTGTTAGAAGTTTCCACTAAAAATAATAAATAAATAGAATTCCCTACCTTTTTACCAGCTAAGTGAAACTCCTTGAAATAAGGGCTAGTAATGGAAGTGCTGACAGTATCTTAACTAAAGTAGCGTGAAAGGAGTGATATAATAGTTTATTTCAGGTAATGCCATGGTGATTTTTAATTTACATAATGTCAAAAATGCAGTATGTGAACTTTCTGAAAGCAAAAAAAGTGGTGATAAAAACATCTATTTATTCCTTCTGCCTCCTTGCAGAAATGAGAGAAAGAACAAAGCCACAAGGAAAAACGTCAAGGCCATGGTATTTACACGAGGCAAAGCTACACACAATGTACCCTGGGAGGGTTTGAAAGAGAAGCTGACCCCGTGCAGTTGCTCTTGTCTCAAATCATTTGCTAGTTTAATAGCTTACCATTTGCAAAATGATGTTTAGATTATTTCCCCTTCCTAGCATTAAATATAGCTGGTGCACAGTGAATGTGAGCGGGCTGTGGAGGACTCCCAGGTCCCAAAGTCAGTGCTCCTGCCATCTCAGCGTGTCCTGCCTGGGGCTGCACAAAGTATGTCCAGAATGGAGGGGCCTGTGGGGTGCTGCCCTTTGGGGGTTTATAGATTTGGGGGTGTTTTAGGCAATGAGTCAACTTTCTGGTGGGATTTTTGGGAATAAGTGTGTAGCCCTGGTTCCTTGCCTGAAATATTTTGGTTTCTGAAATTCCTTTCCCAGGACAAATGTTTTTCTAACTGTACCATGTTGTGCATTCCTTTTTCCTAGGAGGGACTTTTCCTTGATGTCCCTCTGGTTTGACCACTGTGATTGAAGAGGTTTGCCTTTGTATCACCAATCCAATTGGTCTGTGTAAAATAGTATAAAAAGGGAGATACATCCCAGAGATAAAAGAGTCCATTTTCACCCTTCTGATCTCGGAGTCTGTGTCATTGTGGTGTAAAATAGTGACACAAGTGGTCCTCATCCCTGGAACAAGACATCTCAGGGGTGTCCTCCAGCCCCCAGGGGTGGTACTGAGGTGAGCTCAGGACCCAGAGCTGCTCTGTGTCTTCCTGGACAGGTTTCCCCTGACCATGGGAGGACAGGTTTTGCCCTGGGCTCTCAGCCAAGCCAGGTGAGACTCGATGATCCTGATGATCTTTTCCAATTTAATGATTCTGTGCCGTGTGCTAGTGCTGAGTGTGTGTCAAGGGGCCACTTGCTCTGCTCCCTTGAGCCAGGGGCACTTTGGGGGACCCTAATCCCTAACCCCAGACTGAAATGATCCTGCAGGCTAGCAATAATCTGTTGTCCATCCCAAATTCTGAAATAACTCTACTGGAGTAATAAAGAGGTGGCTGGGAGGAGAGAAGGATCAACCTGCTCCTTCCCAAAGAAAATAAAAACAGCAGATTTGTGAAACAATTACTGTTCAAAGAGAGCCCAGTGTCCTCCAGAGGAGCTGTTTAACCAGCATTTTAGCAAATTTGCAGTTAGCTGTAACCAAGGGGGTTAAAATTCCAGTTTTAAATGGAATTGCAGTACACTAAAATTCCAGTTTGGAGTACGTGATATTGAACCAGTCAGAGAATCTTCTGACACTGGAGTCAACTTCTGTGGTCACTTCTTTTAGCAGAGCCCCACCAGACACTGCTTGCTTGTAGAATAATTTATTAATTCTCTTTAGGAGATAGGGCTTTGAGAACATTGTGGCAAATGTCTTTAATGGACAGAAAAACCCCAGGATGTGAGGAAATGCGGGTGATGTGAGTTGCTGGCAGCTCACTGGAGCAATGAAGAGCCTTCAGCTGGTACCAAGTTCTCCAAAGAGAATTTTAGAAGATTTTCAACATGTCCAGTCCTTGTCCTCTCTCTCCACACAAAAGATAAACTCCAGCTTGAGTGATTAACACAGCCCAGTGTGACACAATAAAGCTTGCAGCCACTAAAGCAGCCTAGTGTGAACAAAAATTCTGAGAGAAGTTAATAGAAATCCTGCATCATGAAACAATCCACAGAGGAGGAGAATCCCTTGAGACAATATTATACTTCCAATGTAATTCATAAAAATAAAACAAATAAAATTCAATTGTAAGGTCCAGGATACCATAAAATATGAGTTTGGTTAGAGACACTTAGAGGGAAAATTTGCTTTAAATATGTGTAATCACCTTGAAGCCTCACACATTCACAGTTTTAATCTAGCACATTAGTAAGATTAGTACATGGGGGTTTTTTGCAATTAAACTGCATATTTTATCACTTCTTCTACTTTCATGCTATATAAACTTCCAGGAAATTACAGGCCTATAAATATTGCCAGAGCCCTTCCTCTGTGGGAGACAGAAGAAGAGAGAGACAGAAGCAGTGTGGGTGGCTGGTTCCTTTCTTCCCCTAATTGTGCCCTCAGTCAACAAACCCAAAACTTTGCAGAGGCAATTGTAGGATTAGGATACACACCCAGGGAAGCTCAGAGATCCCGTGGAGAGCTCTGTGCCTGCAGCCTCCAGAGCTTTCCAAAGACTGTGCAGGACCAGCCTCCTGTTTGACTGGAGAGGAGAGGGAGCTGGCAAAAGTGGAATCAGCATTTTCCCAATGGAAAAATGGTTAAATCCTCTCCTGTGGAGTCAGGCTGCCTGAGGAAGGAGAACTTTCTGCTCCTCAGCCCTTGTATTTGCTGTGTAAAGATTTCTCTTTCTGTCGATGTCTTCACGTGTTTCTCCCTCTCCTCCTGTGCTGCAGTTTATCCAGATGTATTTCCTGCTCCCACAATTTGCACTGCCTGTGAGCTTTCTGCCTCCCTCAGGCATCCATTCCTTCTCACTCCTTGTTTTAGATCTCAGGTGGATCTTTGTGCTGCCTGGACAGTTAACTCCCCTGCCTGCAGTTGGGTTTAATCTTTGAGGAAGCTTTGCCTTGGTCATATCAGCTGCTGCTCAGCTCCTCTTGCTTGCACCACAGAGCAGGGGAAGGTTTCCCATTTTGCATCAGAAACCAAAGTTTCAGAGGATGAAGGAGCCCAGGCACCTTCCAAAAAAAGCCTTTTTCTGGCCATTGACTCCCAATGCTGTGCTGGTCCACACCTGTCTGTGTGACAGAGAAGAGAGCAGCCCTGACACTCATCCACTGTGCTGATCTGTGGCTCCTGAACTCCAGGCACTGTCTCAGGTCTGCCTTTCTCCTCACCCAAAGTGCTCTCAGGCATGGCAAGGGCTTGGAGCAGTTCTGCCAAGTCACGTGCCAGAAAAAGGCAGAAAATGCTCTCAGCAGAAAGGGATGCAAAGAAAAGGGCAGATGCCAGTATTGCCAGAGATCAAGGTATTTCTGTTGTAGGAAAACAAATAAGGGCTGAGCTTTAGGCAAGGTTTGAGTAGCTTTAGAGCCAGCCTGGATCTGATCCACTCAATCCAGTGCTGTTGATGCCTCCAGCATCATAAACTCTTTTCCTTAAATGTCACTTTGGAAGGTGAACAGATGGGAAGAGGAGCTAGAAATATATAATCATGTTAGATTTCTTTTATGAAAAATTCTCTTTTTTGGAAAAAAAAAAAAAAGAAAAAAAAAGAAAGACATTCTTCCTTGCAAGCTCTTATCTGCCTTGCATCCTCTTCTTGCCATTCCTTTCAAACCAGCAGAGTCGTGATCTGCTGCACAGAAGCAGATTTTTGTCAGCTGAAAGACCCAGCTCAGGGAGTGCTGAGCATTTCACAGGAATGTTTCACCAGGCTCAGGCAGCTGGAGCTCCGAGTCTGCTCCTGAGTGCAGCCTTTGAGGCTGACCCAGGCTTTGTGTGTGGCTGGATCAGCATCCTGGGCAGTGAGAAAGCAGCAGGAGCTGAAAGCAGAGGATTCCTCCATGAACCAAGCAGGATTTGCTGCACTATCTCCAAACCCTGTGCAGAAATCTCTCAGAATTGGTGTGAGCAGCCAGGAGATAGCTGCTCCAAAGCTCACGGTAAAGCCACTGCACATGGATGATGAGTCTGCAGATTTTAGGGGAAAGTGGGCAGAACATAGGGATTCCCGCTTCCACACAAGGCAATCACCAAATTCCTTCATCTTATCAACCTCCATCTTAGCAGCTTATCAACAACTGGCAATTTCTTTGGGCTGCTAACGCTTCAACAAACCCATAGCCTGAAGGGGGAGTGTCTCAAAGACAAACCTGCTAAGCACAATTGCAGACCAGCCCCTGCTCCCTGCAAACAGCTCTTGTGCCTTTTCCAGGGCTCCCTGTGCCCTGACATCAGCCCCACCTGCTGAATTAGGGGGGAAAAAGGATAAAACAGGGAAAACAATGATGAATAACGCACAAACCATCACTCCAGATGCACCAGGGAGATGCAAGGCCAATGTCTCCAAGTAGCTTTTAGGTATTTATTTTCTCTGGGGCAAAGGCAGTTTTGTGTTCCGGTCACCACGCAGCCCTGGCAGCTCTGTGGGACATCAGTGAAGCTCTGCAGTGACTTTTGAGGTGATTATTTCCCCTCTCCTTTGTGTTCACCAACTGCTGGACACACCAAAAGAGCTGCAGGGAAAACAAATTTCCAGCTTTTTACTCAAATATATAACACAAACCTTCCCACTCCATCAGAGCTTTACCTTCTTGTGATTCCTGAGCCCCTCAGATCCTCCAGCTCCTGTCATTGAGGGTACCGGGAGAGGGAATTGGGAATAAATAAATAATGTGTAAAGTCCAGTGTCGCCTGCAGTTTGAACAGCATTCTCATGTCCCACAAACCCACCTGTGCTCAGAAAACCTGGAGTTTGTGGAGGGATTGCTTGGGGTGGAAGGTTGGTGGCTTTTTTTTTTTTTCTGCTGGTATGTGTCTCCAGAGAAATGAGTAAAACCTTACAGATGAACGTGTCATAGAAGAAAGAACATATGCTGCACATGCATTTAAATAGCATTTATCTTACTTTTCACTGACGCAGTGGTGAAATATGTTCTCTTTGCTTTCAAATTTTAGGGACAAACAGATGGCAGAAAACTTAGTTTTGGGTATTATGTCCATCAAAATAACCTGTATTGCAAGCACCTCTTACTATAATTGGGGATTTTAGCTGCAGCAGAATTTGGACTCCAGGAAAAGTCCTTTGCAGAAGCAGTAAGTTAAAAAAAGGGCTGAATGCTGTCCTAATTTTTTTTTTTTTCTGAAATACACAGTTTTGCAATGTTATAATTAGAAATACACTCACTTTTTTGTTGCTGTTTTTGATAAGGATAAAGGCCAAAGAACACAGTTCCTTCTTTGACTTCTACCTCTCCCCCTCCCAAAATGCTCCAGTGAATCCCCAAATGTGTTCAGTGCTCACTGTAGGAACCCATGAAAAGAGAAGAAGAAGAAGTTGCCAAAGATCCTTCCTCAAAAAGAAAAGCTGTGCAGACCCAAGGTTCTCCCACCTATTTTATCACAGTTTGGATACTCTCAAAAGCTCTGAAATTCCTGGTGTAAAACAAGGTTGGAGGGAAGTTCTGCCCCAGGCCCCCTGCTCTGAGTGACTCTTGTACCAGACCTGTGGGAAGGGAGGGATTGTGGCAGGTCATGGAAAACTGCAAAGCAAACCCAAACCTTTGCTTGAAGCACAGCAAAAAGGGGGAACTTAGCCCTGGAATTCAGTAAGATCCTGTAAAATATGAATATCCAGCATGGAGAGAACCTTGTCTGCTGTGGAGGGAATGATTCTGTACTGTAGGCATGCGAATATTCCCATTATGGATTTATTATATATAGACAGGCAAATGCTGAAACATTCCAAAGCTGTCTTACACAATTTTGGAGGATTTTCTTTGGGGGTTTTATTTCCTTCTGGGGTGTTTTTTTTTGGGTTTTGTTTTTTGGGGTTTGTTTGGATTTTATTTTTGTAATTTGGGGTAGGTTTTTTTAGTGTAGTATTTTTTGTCGTGGGTTTTGTTTTGATTTTGGCTTTGAGGTGCCTGTTCTGCTCCTCAGCACTTTTCCTGGTTCAGTGCTTCAGTTTCTAATCTTCAGGTCAGTGTGTGTTTTGCACCAATTTAATACCTGGTCAGCATTATCCTGTGTCCTGGAGGACTCTCTTACTTTGCCACTTCATCTTTGCAGAGCAGATCCAGGTTTGTTAATTGTGCACAGGGAAATCATCCAGTAATATTGAGGGACTTAAAAAAAATTGAGAGGGAAATGTATAATCCCTACCATCTTGTTGGAAGGGTGCCCAACACAGTAACAACATTTTAAAAGTCACTGTTTGCCAGTAATGGATGCAGAGTGGCAACAGGAGTTTGGTCTTTCCTCTGTGTGCTAAGGAAAAGAAATATCTGCCTCAAGGATGCTGAAAAATTATTATGGGAAATATACTGGGGACACAGCCCTCGTATTTAGAGATGTCAAACATTTTAGTCCCAAACTTACAATGTGCAATCCATGTCCTTCCTCTTATTTTTCCTTCTGGATTGTTCATCTCAGAATTTAGAAAAAAAAAAGTCATAAAAACCTAAGTGATGGAAAGAGTTGCCTGCACACAGAGAGGGAACCAAACCATTTTTTTGTACCTACTTAAATAATTCTTTCATATAATGCAGACTGCGTCTCACATTTGGGCCCTGTCAGACTGAAAGCTATCGCTCTGTTTTTATTTATCTCCACACAATGAAGTCTGTGTTTGTTTAGATTAAAGCTGGGATCTCCAAGACCCATAAAATGTTTAAGCATAAGCATGGTTACAAATTGTCTGGTGTGTATTTACCAGGGCCCCTGCTGTGTGATGCAGAGTCACTTAATTGTGTTTGTTTGCATCATCTCTTCCATAACACTCACAGGATTTTATCTATGGAGCAGGAGCTCTGTGTTTGGCATAAGGAGGAGATTATTTGTCTGTCTGTGCTGGACTGGGTTAAAAAAAAAGCTGGGTTAGATTTTTTTTTCCCCTCCATTTGTCTCAAAATAAATGTTTGTTCAATTTTTTATTTTTTTTACAAATTAATACTGAAAATGTTTTGGTAGGGATTTTCTTTTTCCTGAAAGAAAATGGGGAATGCTTAGGTCTTGTTATAAAGGGGGGAAAAAGCATTGCTTTTCATCCATTTTTCCCCAGTGTGGTTCTGACCTTGAGTAGCTGCTCTAACCTGGATTGTAGTTCACAAGGGCCCAGTGTAAGTCTGTCCTGTGCCACAGAAATAATAGTCATTCCAATTTTTTTGAGCAAAGAACACTGGAAAGGGGCATTTTCTCTGCCTGTAAGTGCAACTGTTCCTGTGTTTTTAATCTCACTCCATCCAGCTCTTTGGGCTAAGCAGAATTTTGTCTGAATACCTTTGGGCAGGCTTTGCAAGAAGCACAAATTATTCCGTTTTGTGTGAGTGAAGCGTGGAATGCAGTGTAAACATCCCTGTCAAAAGTTCAGGGGTGAAATGTGTCTGTCTGAGAGCTGATACAAACATTTCCCTACTGGCAAAACAAATTTTAAATATAAAGAAAGTGATATGGTTCCTTTAAAGAATTCTTATCACTCTCCTAACTTAAAGCATCTCCAAAGCCCTTCCCCTTAACAATTCCAGCTGCACAACTTCGACATATCAAGGTTATCTATAATTTCTTCATTTCCTTCCAGAAAGGCTCCTACCTACACACTACATCATGCATCTTTTATTACCACCTTAACATATTTATAAAATATTGATTATCCCTTCTAAATAGCTTTGCAAATGAAGCCATGTGATGTGGCGTTCCCCTCAATTAGCAGCAGGTTCACTGTTTACTGAAGTGACCCCATGCTCAGAGCTGGTTCTCAAACTGAACCTGTTAAATAAGCTTTTGCCTATTTTCAGTTCTTGTGCCAATTTTTGCCTCCAGTTATATTCAGTGCTCACACTGAGGAATTTTTAATTTTTTTTTTCCCATTCTGTGAAGTTGCTCTCAAATCACACTGCACTAACTGGGGACAGAATGGGGTTAGTGGATCTATTCTGTTTTTCTGCAACAGCAGAGCGCAAGGTAGGTTTACCTGAGACCTGCAGCACCTAGTGCTGGGCTGCTCTGAATTTGTTTGGGAGAAAAAAATATACAGCAAGGTTAGGCCCCACTGACACCAAGCAGAGCTGAGTTTTGAATTGAGCACCCAGCGTGTAAATTAACACCTGGCATTAATTTAGCATGCCACTTACTAATGAGAAAATAGAAATGCTGGTTTATAAGACAAAGAAACACACAATTCAGAGCCAAGAATAAATGATAGGGAGTACTTGTAGAAAGGCTCAGCTGCAACCGCCTTCATAAGGCAAGTTTGCTGTTAAATTTAATGGGCTATAGGTGTTGATTGGTGGAGTCATAAAATGAACTGTTAATTTGCTATTCCAAGAGTGGAGAATCTATATTATGCAAATTGCTTTTAAAACTAGTCTGTTCCCAGCACAAGTATCACAGGGTGGCCCTTTTGGCACCATCACTTTTAGGGCTCTTCCCCACTCCTGCCCCTGGTAAATCTCTCTGCTTTGAAGTGCCTGGGGTAAATCTCTCAGCTTTGGTTGCCTCTGATCTGCACTGGCAGCTCACAAAGGGGCTTCCTTTTGTCACCTGTGTTGGAGCACTTACCTGAGTGAGGTTTGAAAGGACAGCCCAAAAGAGGCAGTGATGGGATACAGGCCAGCCTGTTGTGAGCCTCACCAAAGTGTATCAAGCTTTGAGGGTTAACCAGAAACCTTTTAGAAATGGCTTAAGAATAATTAATTAGCCAGATGGTTGATTGGGTGTATTTTGAAAAAGCAAAAAGATTTTAATTAAAGAGAAAATAACAAAATATATAAAACAAAAGAGCAAAGCTGTGCACAGCACAGGGAAGTCCCTTGCACTTGCTGAGACACCCCAAAAAGTGCAGAGAGACTTTGTGCTCTTTATTCAATGATTAAGGAGAGGTTTTTTGGAAAGCTGCCCAACAGAAACAGCCACAGGTCTTGAGGTACATTCCAAAGACCCAACAGGTTCCTCTGTGCTCTGTGGGCCAATTACAACAAGAGAAACACAGAAGTTTCTGGTTCTTCTTTCTGAAAAGTTCCAGGGGTGTAACTTAAACTCTTTTCCTGATATGGAAACATGTGCTGGAGTTTGGGGTGCACCACAACAGTGATGTTCACTGATGAGCACTGGCTGTGGTGGAAACCCAGGATTCACTCATCTGCCTGGCTCAAAGACCGTCCTGAGAAGGTGTCAGCATTCACAAAGAATTAAGCAAATCCTGCCTGATCTGGTGTTTCCAACGCAGCTGTAAAAATGCCAGCTGTGGCAGACTTCTCCTGGTTTGGGGTAAATTTGGGAGAAACCATCCCCAAAACCAATACAAGAGGTCTCACACCCTGCAACCACCGTCCCACGTTTCCCTGACCTCTTGTGGAATGATGATGCTCACAGCTTAACCCTTTTCTTAAGGAATGGGAATATCTGGATTCTTCAGGGAGAAACTTGACACACCACACTGGCTGTAGGCTGGCTGCTTTCTAGTGCTGCAAGCTGGAAGTCTTTGCAGGTTTGGAGTTTGCTGCATAAATGAAGACATTTTTTCAATATCCATAAAAAATAACTTCCAAGTCAGCAATATTTCTACCAAAATGGCCATTTTTTTTTTCTTTTCAGTGAGTTAGAGCAATTTGTGCTGGTAGGTGAGAGAATTCTGGCCTGAAAATATTGACACTGAGGAGAGGTATAAAACTTATTGTACCTGCTGCCAATAGCTTCTCTTTTCTAATCAAAACAATGTCAAATAAGTAAGAGAATAGGAATGAAATAAGCCACTTCTTCCCATCTCAGCCCTCCCTAAAAACCAAGCAAGAAAATGCAATGGCATCTCAGTTATTTGGAGCACTCAGCTCTGAGGTCTTGTAAAGCCCTGTAGTGTTCTGGGGCTGTTTGTTTGGGTGGTTTTGTTATTGCTATTATCATACTCACAACTGTTAAGTGAATCACTGGGAAGGTTTTGGCTGCACATCGAGCAGAAACCTGCCTCAGGCAAGAACAAGGCTTTATTTATTTAACTTCAGAGACGAGGAAGGGAGGAGGGAATTTCTCCCGTGCATGTCCATCTTCAGCTGAGCCTTGCACTTCTCTTTATTTAACCAATATCCATCCCCTCTGCACTTTTGTGCCTGGCTCTCCTGCTGCCTCAAACCCCTCGTGCATCTGCTTTGGCATAAGGAGGAGATTATTTGTCTGTCTGTGCTGGACTGGGTTAAAAATGCTGGGTTAGAATTTTTTCCCTCCCTTCTTGTCAAAGAAAACATTTATTCAACATTTTTGTTCCAAATTAACTCTGAAAATGTTTTTGTAGGGATTTTCTTTTTCCTGAAACAAGATGGGGAATGGTCAGTTCTTATTACAAAGGAGGGGGGAAAGCGTCTTTCCTGAAATGCCTGAGGTGCTGCTGGGATGGAGCAGCAGGGCTCAGGTGTGCCCCAGGCACTGCCCAGGTGTGCCCCAGGCACAGTCCAGGTGTGCCCCAGGCACTGCCCAGGTGTGCCCCAGGCAGGGACAGAGCGGCTCAGGCTGGAGGGAGCTCCCCTGCCTTTCTCCCCAGCCCTTGGGCTCTGCTGCCAGCCTTGACCCCTGAGTGATTCCAAGCAATCACTGCCTTGGGAAGCCCTTCTCCACGGCCAGGAACCCCTTTCCAGCTCAGGCAGAGGGAGCAGGAATGCCAGGTCTGATTTCCAGACATTCCTGCTTCTGTTGGAGCAGGAAATCATGTAGGGGAAGGGAGAAGCCCAGGACAGCGCTTCCAAAATACTTGAAATCTGGGGGTCCTGAGCTTTTTATTTTTCTTTTTTTCCAAACTGCTGTTGGATGACTGAGCTGGAGGGTGGCTGCAGGCACAGCCCAGCCCTGTGCTGGGCAGAGGCACAGGCCAACCCCTCCTTGTCTCCTTGTCCCTGTGCATGGACAGTGCTCACACCAGGGAGGAGATGCTGGGCTGTAGTTTTTCCTTGAAGAGTGAGAGACCTAATGTGGCTGGAGGACACCAGAGTTCAGCCATCAGTAGCGGGCTGAACTGGAATGTCCCAGACTTGCTGGAAAGATACATTAGTTGACATTTCATTGGTTAGCAAATGCAGATTGATTTTTTGTTTGTTTTTTTTGCCTCAAATAAGCATATCAATGCTGTTGGGTTTTTTATGTTGGTGTATTACTATAGTAACAGTAGTATTATGTTTATTCTATTTTAAATTAATCTCTGCATGAAATAGAGGAAGATAGCTGCTAGCTGGGGGATTTATTCACAACAAAAAGAGAACTGGTTGTCCTTTCCAAGGAAAGCAGTGGTGTCACCTGTACAACAGGCTGGGTGGTGCTGGTCCAGGTCTGACTGATCAGGGATGTGGTGCCTGGAGAAGTCCAAGGTGCTTTTTGTGGCCACCAAACGAGAATTAACCATGTGCCACGCCATAGCTCCAAGGATCTGTGAACAATTCATTGTCCAAAGGTGATGTCCTTTGTTGTAAAAGCAGAAAAAGAACCACATTTACCTGTCTAAAGTAGGAACCGAGAGTCTGCTCCTTGCTCTCGTGCTCTCCTGCCCCGTGCAGATGCACAGGGATGTCCCTCCGTGCCAGAAAGGCTCTTCCCTGTCCCCTGTCCCCAGGGATGGGCTCGAGCAGATGGAGCCAAGGACAGCTCTGGGAGCAGCCCCAGTGCCACAGCACACCCTGCTCAGAGCAAACCCCTCCCATCTCCCCCCACACTGCAAATATTTGCCTCCTGTGTGATGTGGGGACAATCTGAAGCTCTGGGAGCCTCCGTGGCAGCAGGGAAAAGGCATTACTGAAGCTCTGCTGATAAGCACTATTTACCTGTTTAGCCTGGCCTCCAGCAGATAAACCAGACATACAAAATGATGCCTTGCTGCTCTGCTTGGCTTGCAGAGAGCATTTTCCCTGCACCCCGGAGTGTTTGAAGGCTTTTCTGCCCCCAGGTGAGTTCCATGACACTGGAAATATTCCTGATAGTGGTGGTGAGGTGGATCTGTGCTGTCTCACTGCCTGGCCTGGCTCTCAGGGATATTTCCCTTTCCGTCAGAGTGTCAGCTCGCTTTGGATGATCTTTGCACACACATAGATTAAACTGTGAAGGAGATGGAGAAGGCTGCTTGCCTTTTTTTTTCTTTTTTTTTTTCTTTTTTTTTTTTTTTTTTAATTGAATCCTCGATTAGCCAGGGCTAGAGATGGAAGATCAGCCCAAATGAACTCGATTAGCAGGTGCTCAGGAGATCTGAATTTCACATCCAGTGTTGTGCAGTCACTTGGACCACAATCCCAGCCCAGTACTTAATGATATAAACAGTGCTAATAACTCTGGGTCACCTGTCTGGGAGAGACAGATAAGGAATTGAAAATTATGCACATAACCATGGGTAATCTACTACCAAATACTGTTGAGTTGAGACCTCAATTTTTAATTCATTCCACTTATGTTCTTGCCCTGATTGCACAGCAAATAAATTGCAAATTCAGAATTAAAGTGCCTGCTAATTCAACTTGATCAGCAGCTTCCAGCACCCCACTCCCTACAGGTGTAAATGGATTCTGGTATCCACCCCAGGGAAGCAAATCTTTAGTCTTCTCTGCTGCATTGCCAGAAACAAAGGAGGGAAAGTCTATTTTTGATGGCACCAAGAAAAAAAGAAAAGTTTGCAGAGGCAGGAGGTGATGATCTGCTTTGTTGTATCAGACAGTTATTTGTTAGCAGTTAATATCCACAGTCCTATTTCTGTCCTTACAAACCAAACAGTAGCTTCAGCTTGAAAGTCACGCACAACTTTAAGAAAAATAAAATGTTACATCCTGGTCTTTGGAATGAGCTGAATCTGCAGCAGCTTCCACTGTGGAGCAATGGGTAGAGCTGGGCCAAGTGCAGGGCTGCAAGGCAGCCAATTCCCCCCACATCTTTGTTTGGTTTTTTTTTGTTAAATATTGGCAGGAGAGCACAGCATGGTGAGGAATGGTTTATTTAAATTCTGACCTGGTAGGAAAATCTGTCCCAGCACCCAAGGATGAACATTCACGGACATGACTGTCTTTCCTCCTGTGAAAAGAATGAATAAATAAAACAGAGGGAATAAATGAACATAATTTAAGTGTCCAGATACACAACTGATCTGCCTTTGGGACAATGCCCCACTGGACTCAGGGGCCGGCCCCTCCTGTGTAACAACAAAATGCCCAAAGTCTCACCTGGGACAGCCCAGCAGTGATACCCCAGCCTCGGCCCATGCAGATTTCCCTGCAGGGATGCTGCACTTTTTTATTATTTTTGTTCCTGAAATAGGTGTAAATTGCTTCAGGCCCCTAAGTGAGCCTGGGTCCCCTGGGCTGGAAATGGGCTGTGACAGATTCGTTCTGGGGGTGACTTCTGGAGCCGTGTCACAGCTGCCACCCACCACGCTGGGAGCTGAGGATGAAAAGTGCCCTTTGAACAAAGTGAAAATAAAGAGAAAGCAGAGCTGTTCCTGTAGATTGCATTTCTCTCTGCTGCTAGCCATGTGACAGACAGCCTGTGTTTCTCCATTTGTACCTGGAACGCTCCAATTTCTCCTGATAGTCTCAAAACCTTATTTTTACTCTTTCTTTTGACACTTACACACTGTGACTTGATTTGATAAATAAAACCTTCTGGTGCTGTTGTTCTGCTCTGAGATTAAACACTTGATACTCTGCATAAGGAAATGCTTTTGATGGGTGAATTTAACAGCAATTGGTTGCAGTAAGATTAAGTTAATTGCAAGTGGCTCAATTCACAGGTGGGTTGTGGTACCACACAGTCAGATCTGGGGACACAAAAAGACCCCTTGCTATGGATTGTCTCTGCTGAACATCATGTTTCATGCTGCTTTTGCTAATACAATGACATTTTATTTATAAGAACAGAACAAGCAA
This sequence comes from Pycnonotus jocosus, assembly GCA_013400435.1. Taxonomy (NCBI): domain Eukaryota; kingdom Metazoa; phylum Chordata; class Aves; order Passeriformes; family Pycnonotidae; genus Pycnonotus; species Pycnonotus jocosus. The sequence goes on along the minus strand of VWYP01001552.1, from coordinate 753,203 downwards.
AGTTACTTTTCCAGTAACTCAGAAAAGACACAAACTAATTTTTAAAATTTATGGTGGAAGATGTTTTTTATGGCTCTGGAGCAATGAGAGCCATATCTGAGTCATCCTTCTTGCTGATTCTGTCTAGGTGGTGAATAATACTGCACTATACCGTACAAATTTTACATCTTGACTTCCCTAACGTTTACATCTCAAAGTATTTAGGGCCTGCTGGTTGGTGTGGTTATCTCCTTGTTGCAGATGTGACAGCTGAGGCATCTGAACAAGTTGTACAGCATCACTCCATGAGTCTGCAGCACACTAAGGGCAAAAATGCAGGATCAAACCCCTTCCCACTTCAGATTTCTGCTTGAGTTCACATTTATTCATGGTCTTAACCATTATTTGCATGGCAGCAGCCACTAGAGTCCCAAAAATGGACCTACCTCAAGGTGTCCTTCATGTGGTGCTGTCTGGGCACAGTCTGTGTCCCAAGAGGCTTCTGATGGTCCAGGAAAAGGGGGCAAGGGGAAGCAGAGCAGTGATGCCCTCAGTGCTGAGAGCTTGGCACAGAGTCCTGTGCTCTCATATCCCCCAACACCAACTAAGCCATGGAATTCCAGCTACTGGCATTCTGGTTTAATGTAAGGAGAGGGGATTTATTTCATTATGTGACTCTAACATCACATTTTCAACCCTTCATTTACCAAATGTCTCTGCATTACAGCTTGTGCTGCTCTTTGTGCACTGACTCTGCAGCTCTTTCCGTGCAGGATCTGCCCTGTCCCCTTTGGAGAGGTGGAAATTATCCCTGGCCCAGCAGCCCAGGAGCAGGCATGCACACCCCACTGAAATCCAAACTGAAGATTAAATGCCATGCAGGCTGCATCACTGAGATAGAGGAAATTCCTCTGCAGGAGCAGGGGCTTTCTGATTGTGTGAAAGACGTGTCATCATCAAAAACATGACACGTGAAGGTCAAGATAGCATTGATCCATGAGAGCTCTCTGCTACAGTCAGCTCTCTCCTCCTGGCAGCTTGGATGAGGTTTACAGTTTTTATATACACACACATGCATATTTAAAGAGCTGTACCATTTTAACAGTGGAGCTGTTGCTTTTTGGTGATTCAGATCTTTAGCACTCTTCGTGTTTGGGACTACTTCAGGTATTGAATGTCACCCTGTTTATGATCAGCATGATGCAGCAGCACTGGTGCAGGTCATCTAATTTCTTAAATCAGCCTTGAAAGTGGGGTAACTGAGGGTAAGAGGAAAGAGAGGTGATCTGTCCCTTCCACAGAAGGAAGGAATAGGTGATAGTGCAGCAGAGCCAAGGAATCCCAGCTTTCATTGACGTTTGGATCATTTTGCCTTCCACCTTTTGTGAGTTCCACGATGAACTTGGAAGAGTTTCCTTTTCATATTGATTTCCTTGGACTCAGTCCTCTGATTTTAAAACTACCAGAGTGCTAAAACCTCCCCTGGCATTAAGGACAAGAAGCCCCTCAGATGTTTCCATGAATGCCATTGATCAAAGATCACTTACACCAACAGCATCACATTGTGTCACCCAATTTGCCTAAACTGCCCATGTGCACCTGGTGCCTGTGTTTGCAGAGACAGGATCAAGAGGCTATTTGGGGAAATTCCTGTGATATAAATGCTGTGGGATGACTATAACTGTATAGATCTTGGCTGAAGGTCTTGCTTAAGGAGGCTCAGACTCAGTCAATTCCTGGAGATTTTCGACACAAAAAACAGCTCACGGTGTGCAGTCGCCTCCTTGGCCTCCTGCCTGAACCCTGCACGGGCTCTGCTCTGCTCCTGGATTTCAGCATTTATAAGCACTTTCTTCCTCTGACCCTGAGAGTCCATTATGTTTTATTTACCCTTCTTTTAGCTCCACCTATGCATTTCCAGCTACACGGAAATCGATAGGCACGTTGCTAATTTTATCTGGAAAAAAGGAAAATTTACTGGAGAATTGAGTAGGTCTTGAAGGCTATTTATAAGGGTTCTCTTTTTTTTTTTT